>VXAX01005624.1:138922-153997 GCA_013399835.1 Leptocoma aspasia | reverse complement strand
CTCCCCGCCGCTCTGGAGCCCGTCGGGAGGGGCCGGGCGGCCTCAGCGCGGCGGAGCTGGGCCCTTCCCTTCCCGGGGCCCCGTTCCAGCCCTCGCGGCCGCCGCCATCTTGAGCCCGGGGAGGTCAGGGAGCGCTGGCGCTGCCCCGGACAGGGAACGGCCCTGTTCTGGGGTTCTGTGTCCAGTTCTGGGCTCCTCAGCACAGGAAAAACAAGGAGCTGCTGGAGAAGGTCCAGCGAAGGCCACAAAGATGATGAGGGGTCTGGAGCATCTCTCTGATGCACAGATACTGCAGGAGCTGGGCCTGTTTGGTCTGGAGAAGACTGAGAGGGGGTCTCATCAATGCATTTAAATATATCTAAGGAGTGTCAGAGGATGCTGTCAGATTATTTTCATTGGTGCCCAGGAACAAGACAAGGAGCAATGACCGTAAACTAAAACACAGAATGTTCCACCTCAACACTAGAAAGAACTCCTTTACGTTAAGGGTGATAGAGCTATGGAACAGCTGTCCAGGGAGGCTGAGGAGTCTCCCTCTCTGGAGACATTCCAAACTCACCTGGACAAATTCCTGTGTCACCTGCTCCAGGTGACCCTGCCGTAGCAGGGGGGGTTGGACTGAGTGATCTCCAGAGGTCCTTTCCAACCCTGCTGATTCTGTGATTCTGTGGGCCCCCCACCCCTCAGGTGCTGAGATGGGGGCTGGATGAAGGGGGAAAATCCAAGACTGGAGTGTTTCCTCTGATGGGTTCATCCTACCCTCACCTGACATCCTGAGCCCTGTGTGGGAGCTTGAGGGAAGAGAGCACCTGAGAAGAGGGGAAAAGCTGCAGGTAAAAACTGCCTGCTGGCAAAAGCACATCATAGAATTATTTAGGTTGGAAAAGACCTCCAAGGTCTTTAAGTCCAACCCATCATCTATCACAGTGGCCTTTCCCTTTTTGGGGTGTTTTTAAACCAGCAGCCTGGCTCCTGCCTTTGAGTTGTGAGGCTGCCATGGGCTGGGAAAGGACCACAAGGATAGGTTCAAACCCACAGGTTTCCCCAGACACTTCCAGCCCTGGCACCCCCAGTTCCCAGTCCTTCCCTCTGTGTTGTTCACACTCCTAATTAAATCACTGCAGCATGTGTTGGGGAGCTCATTTAACTCCAGGTATTCTGTTTTGACATCAGTGTCTGCCACCAAGGAGAAGTTTTCACTAAGATGCTTTTTTTATTTTATTGCCTCTCTTTTATTGCTTACTTTCCTTATTAGTGACATTATTTTTAACCTATCATTTAATTTAGGGCTTGGGTTGCTGTTGTTTTGCTCTGCTGTTCTTTCTCTGGTAGTTGTGGCCATTAGGTGAAGATGATGCCTGCAGCATTACCATCCAAACAGTTCCTGAATATCTCTCCATATAAATGAAGCTTCAAAGAACAAACACTCATGTTCCTTTTAATCAGTCAGGAGAGGCAGAGGCCCACAGGCCAATTGTTTCTCTAAGAGAGAAACAGCCCTGCAAACCACCCTCATGAAAGCAGGAGGGAGAAGCAAGCGGTGACATTTTTAACTACTGTGGCAAACGTTACCCAGTGACTCAGTGGAAAGGTTTTCATACCAGATCACATGCTTTTGATCCCATGCAACAGATTGAACAAAACTTTTGCCCAGCTGCTACCAAAAGACTCAACAAACTGTATGAAAAACAACTGGATTTGGAGAATGATTTACAAACAAGATTTACTTGATGACAACTGCAAATTCAAACCTTAGAGACCTGGAAGACCAGCCCTCAACTGGACACTGCTGTGAACTGAATATTTGCATTTTAACTCATTTGCTTTTTCAGTAAAAGCATCTTAAATGATCACTCTTTAACCCACGATCCCTTTTGTCTTTTTTCAGTGTCTGTGCCATAAAGCTGTAAAACAAAGACAAGGCACACACAAGTGGAGACCTAGTGATACATTCTAGGAAGCAGGATGCCCTCTTGCACACCGTGAAAGCTTTAAATCCCGATTTTTTACATCTGTAAAAATCCAATGGGATTAGTGGCAAAAGAGCTTTTTCCAAAATAATACAAGACAACTCTCAGATGGATGGGGAAAAGCTACTCAGGAGGTGAGTGCAGGGACAGGCTTAAAACCAGGAACACCATTCTTGTGGTGTTCTCCAGTGCCACTGCCACTAGATGTCACAGTGGAGCAGCAAGAGGAGCTTGCAGTGTGGCTTTGTGCTTCTTGCTATAATTGTGAAATGCCTTTAAATTTGTCCTGGCACATCCATAGTGTCTCCATACAGCTTTGATCCTGCAGATTTCAAAGCCCCGTGTGGTGCAAAGGGACATTATGCAACATTTCCACACAAGTGCAGGGAAACCCAGTGCAGGGAGCTGCTTTCTGGGGGGTTATGGGCTTTTTTCTTTTTCTTCTATTTTATTTCCCCCTCTACTTCAGCTCCTCTACCAACGCCATGCAGGGCTTTTAAGGACTCAAAGCCAGTGGATGATGCCCTGAGATGCTCTCTCTCATGCACTCTTGGGATGAGTATCCTACTCTGCTGCACCTGTGCCAAGCCTTGTTAAATGGAGCTTGGGTTCACCATTGCTTAGTTACACAATGTACTTCTCCCTGGAGTCATGAGATCTCCTCCTGCAAGGAAGGCTGTGTGGAAGAGGATTAGCAGTGAGTTCACTTGACTCAAACCTCACCACTGCCACCATGAACCTCCTGCTCATGCCCCGCACATGGAGCCTCAGACCCCCTCGTACTTGTGTGTCCCCTCCCCTTTTACTGGCACTGGTGTCACACTCGCCAGCTCCCAGCAGAGCCAAGAACTTGTCTTTCCCTGCTCCTTTCCCATATGACAGCTGGGTTTGTGCTTGTACCTGCGCAGGGCACACATGCACACGCATCTCCCTGCCAAGAGCAGCAGGGCCTGCAGGATCTGGAGGCATGGAGCAGGTGCCAGCTGAGCACTGGCCATCACCTTTGGAAGCTGCTGGGAAGTGCACATGGTGCTCATGGCTGGACCAGCCACTTTGCGTCCCAGATGTTAAATCACCTTGGCCTTCAGTGAAAACATGCTGAGCTCTGAGCCTGTGTCTGGAGCCCAGATCAGTGATGTTTTGTTTTCTTTGTGATTTACAGGTGCTCAGTGCTCCCTGTTCACCAGCCCCAGGCACAGCCCTGAGCCTGTGGCATCACCTGGCAGAGCCAGCACCTCGCTATCACAGCCTTGCAGTAGCCAAAGGGGAGGCTTGGGTCAGTCTTTGTCCCCACAGCAAGTTTTTCAGATTTTATAAGTGTTAATATATGCCTTTATGCAAGCTTCTGACTGTGCCTGATCCTCTGGATTGGTTTTCTGCTTTTTTTGAGAAACCATGGTCTGTTTGCTATTTGCTCCTGGTTTTTTTAAGGCTTATGAAGTTTTCTATTCCCTTGCATTTCAGGTTTCATTCCACACATAATTCCATTCCTCCCCATTAAACCAACTCCTCAGTCAATGAAAGTTATGATTAAACATATTTTTAAAGGCTTAATTCCCAGATACACAGTGATACTGACAGCTGTACAATCATATTTGAAACACTCAGTCCCCATTCAACCCACCAAAATGTTTCTGGCAATTTAAACCAACACTGCATTTATGGACTTGTGAGAAATCAGATTTAGGGATAGTCAGAAACCTTAAATATGACACAATGCATACACACATTTAAAGCTGTTACCTGGTTAAGGCCTAGGAAATGGTGGAGAATAAAGATGGAATTAAAAGTGAAGCCAAATATTCACTTAGATTTAAGCTAATCTGTGCTGCTCACACCGAGTGAGCAAACTTAATGAGTTTGAAGGCAGAGGAGACAATATCAAAGGAGGAAGCCAAAGTCACATGGGAGAAGTAGTTTATGCTATACTAGTTTTTGTGCTGACCCCATGGAAGCCTCCTCTGAGAGTCTGTAGGTGAATTAGGTTACATTCAAACCTCCATGTTATCAAGTCTGAGCCTGTGTCACCCAACACTCACTTCATGTCCATGGGGGGAAATATGCAGCACAGAGGCAGATTAATCTCCTCCCAGGGCAAGGGTCTAAAATAGCACAGCCAAGTCATCCTCTGGAGATGCCCCTTATGTTCTGCCCCCTGCCCAAGGATCCAAATAGAATGAGCTTTGAACCAAAAAATTTCCAGCTGCCTACTGCCAGGCAAGATGAGCACCTGAGGCAGGGTGGATAGGGCTCTACTCAAGAATAGTTCCTCTATTTTTGATGAGATAAAAAAATCCTTCCAGTGAATTCCAGAATTGCAGGGAACTCGCCCATCATTTTTCTTTTGACTATAAATGACAGCTTTTTCACTAAATCACCTGGCAAGAATTGCTACATTGATAGTGGTACAGAGGACTGGGATTCGGACAGGTTTTAGCACCCTGGAGCATCCCTGAATTTTAGTGCAACCAGCTATCTCATGGATTTTCAGCCCTGCTGAGCATCCTGCAGGGGCTCAAAGGGAGCTGAGTGTCTAAAGAGGGACATTTAAGCAGATGTGAACACACAGTCGTGCACACAGATGCACATGCCTGCAGCATGGAGTGAAATTTGACAGGAAGGGTTTGGAAAATGGCATTTATATTTGGGGGAATGGTGATCTGCAAGGGAAAGATCTGCACAGGCAGCCTAATCCCTTTAGAAATCAGGCATGGTGTGTGGATGATTTTTTTTTCCCAGTTGTTAATTTAACCTTGTTTCTGTTTGTAGAACAAATAAATAATTTCTGAACAAACAAATCAGGGGTCTAGAACCTGAGGGGTGTGGTATATCAGCTCAGGAACTCATGGCTAAGAAGTCCAATAGATTTTAATAAGAACTGGAAATTGTTCAGTGGGCTAGTGCCTAAAGCCACTTTTACTTCAAGTAATGACAGGACTGAGCTGCAGTGCCGTGGAGCCAGATTTCTCCCCCTGAGGATGGTTGTTGCTTGTGTCGGGCTTGTGGCAGTGTCCCCAGGTGTCAGCCCAATCCCTTCTGAGTTCAGAGACATCCTAACCCAGAAAACGGTGCAGAAAAGGGACTGCCTTTGCTTTTTCTCCAGATTTTAGGCTGAATTCCTCTCTGCCTATGCCTATGGTCCCTCCCTTTGCTCTACTAATCCATGAAACACGTTCATCCTGGGGATAAGGAGCAAATATAACTAGTTGTCTGAATCCTGCATAGAGACATGTCCTGTCTAGGCATTTGGAGTCAAAAGGCTTCTGTGGATCTTGTCCCACTTCATCTCCTGAAGGAGCTGACTCCTGTGGAAAGTTCACAACATGACAGAGATGTTTCACTTGCATGCCTGAGAAAAAAATTTATTTTGCTAAGACAAGATATACATTTATTTCTCCAGAGCTTTAGAAGAAGCTGGCTTCGTGCAGAAGATCAGACAAAGGTGTTTGGATTGTCCTTAGGCTGTGTTTTGGCCATCAAGGAGAAAGACCCCAGTGCAAATTGTAACCAAGGGGCTGTGCCCTGTGCATCCCTCGTGGACACAGGACATAGCCAGTAAGTTTAGAACTCTTCCTTGACTTGACCAGGCTTTCAACCAGGCACTATACAATTCATCAGAGTAATTAGCAAAGCTGTAATGAAAGAGGTCTCCATGGAGATGGACAGCATCACCTCCCAGCTGGTACCTTCTCTGCCTCCTATTCTAAATTTGTTCTCGCTGTTTCCCTGGCTCTAATCCATAAGGTTAGTGAAATCTTCCAACATTTGTGACACATTACAGCAGTGGAAATAAGGACAAAGGTGGCTGGAAGGGGGCTGAGAAAGAATGAACCTAGTTGGTGCCTCAAGGAAAGCAGCAAAAACTGTTTAGACATATATATCCAGAGTTTTGAGAGTGGGATTAGGGAGAACAGCACCTTTGCCTGCCTGTCACTTGCAAATTCTTGCTAATACTTTAGGAGCTTACTGGAGGTCAGCACCAAACACCCAAACAGACTAATCTGTATTATAGACACATAATCAAAGTCACAAGGTTTTACATAATATATATTGGTGACACAAGAACTGTTTGTTTGAATAATTTTATCATCAAGATTAGTGACCATGAAAGCCTCTACTGTGCACTAACCTGGTTTTTATGGCCATGGGTACACCAGATTCCTCAGAGAAATAAAAAAAGGAGCTAAGAAAGTACATATATATATATATGTCCTGAAACAATTACAGTATTAGGTTTCTGGCTATGGCACGCGTGCGCGCCCGTGTGTGTGTGTGAATTAGAAAAGGCTGTGCAAAAGCTTCAGTTTAAGAGGCGGGAGCAAATGGCTAGAGATTCAATTTTTGTATTCACCATTTTTTCCCAACAGTTTTGCAATTGCAGTAAATCACACCTCATGCTCACGCATGGCTCTGTGGGAATGGCAAGAAGTTGGGATTTCAAAGATAAATTGATGTCACTTGACCCATTTGAGAGCTTTATAGTCCCCTTCAGGGAGGTGGAAGCTGTAGTGCAGAGAGCAAGTGGTCTGGGCTCACAAAAGTCAGTGGCAAAGACAGGAACGGTTCCTGTGGAGATAACAATTCCAAACTGAAAAATCTGATTGACTTCAAAAGAAAATTAGTTAATGGAAATATTTGGAAATGTATAGAAAAGTCTGATTTTCCACTCTCATAGAGCTTTTTAAGTATGATATTACACAAACACAAAAGAAAATGTGTAAAATTATGAAAGAAAGAAGCACCCCTCCCCGGAAAAAAAAAAAAAGAAAAAAGGGGAAAAATAATTCAAGACCATTTTCTCTGGGCTGGGAAAAGACAAAGCCACAGCTCAAGCCACATTGTAAAGATTTTCCAGGCATTTTGACCGGCTTGTTCTCCTGGCTGATGCACAGCAAAGCCAGAGGTCTTGTGAGGGTACGTCACATTCTGCTGCCCCACTGCAGGAGTTCACCCCACCAAACTGAAGTGCCTCCGTGGGAATCCCATCACCCTAAACTCCCCCACAGTCAGTGAAGAGAGAGCAAGAGTGATGCCAGCCAGACATCTGCAGAAGTGGGGTCAGAACTTGGGAGGGCTGAATTGGCCTCTAGCTTTGCCACAATTCACATGCTGCTAGCATGTGAACCCAGGGCTAAAAGCACTGCAGCGGCTTTTCCAGGACTCCTGAAAGCTCCTTTGTGGAAGCAGAGCTGACTGAACTGCCATTCAGGTCAAGAAAAATCAAGCACTGGGTGGGATTTTCAAGAGTACTTGGCCTAACCTCACCCTGTTCCCCTTTGAAGTCAGCAGAATATTTACATTGACTTCAACTGGAGAAAAATCAGCACTAATGATGCTCTGGTTCCTTTGTATCCCCCAGCTCAAAGACTGTCTGCTGTGTCTGTCATTAAATATATTCCCAGCAATTGGTGAGACAGAGCACTGAGCCCAACATGCTGGCCCTAAAGGCACAAGGAAGTTGAAATGATTAAACTACATGAATCTCTTAAACCGAGGATTGCTCTGCCAGCCACCATTGTGTCAGGCAGGACTCATCTCCAAAACTGCCATGGAAAGAAAGCACTGCATCTCAGCAGACCCTGCTATGCTGTGGGCTGCAGGTGGACTCTGAAAAAAATAAAATATCAAAATAAGAATATATGTTGAATTAGCTGGAATCAGAAAGAGCAACCATGAAAAAAAGCTATTAAATGCAGACAAACATCCCATTGCCAGGGCAGGAAGGATGGGCTAGCTGCTCAAAAGATCAATGGAAGTGGGTTATCACTGATCATCACTGGTTTGCAGATATCACTCGCACCTCCAGCCTGTGTTCAGACATGCTGCTGAATGAATGCCAGGAGAAGAGCACCTCTACAAACCAGACCTGCACTTTGGCTCCTTTAGGCGCTTCCAGTAAGGGCATCAGTAGCCCCGACGAGCTGCTCTATCTCCTTCTGTTTGCCACTGTCTGGGTCCAACTGGTGCAGACTGCATGATGCCTTGCATCTGGTGGCACACAGGGCAAACTAAAACAAAATAGTTCACCTCTTGTAAAGACTCTTAGTGTGCCCAGCTTAGAAGGCAGGGACTGCTCCTGGCAGAGGTCACCCTCTGGGCACAGGCAGAGGATGTGCTGTGTAACAGCCAGGACTGCTAACGGCCAGCAAAGCCAAACCATGGCAATAACTCTTCAGTTAAAAAGGAATTTTGTCCTAATTTAGATAGAAATTCCAAGAAGACAGAATTGTTGCTAAAAGGATTTCATGGTATCTGAAGAAATAGAAATAGTTCCATTTTGTGAAAATTATCTTGTTTATAGTGAAGTTTTGGATACCAAACCCTTGGAGGAGCTGTGGAACTTACAAAATGTCTGGAGAAGCCAACACTCATTGCCTGATGGAAAGCCCAGTTACTGGGAGTTGTCTGTATCTCCTGGAGAGGCTCCCAGCCACAAGGAGGGTTCCAAGCTTCCTCAGATTCAGGTGTTTGGTAAAGTCTCACAATGGAGCACAAAATCATGCAAATCTGCAGCACTTTAATCTCACCTTACAAACTCTCCTCCACTGAAAGGTTCATAATCTTTCTAAAAAAAGATCAGCCCTGAGTGACAAAGGGATGGTTCCTTCATGCTGAAGTCACAGAGAATTAAGGCTTCGGGTTAAATTAAACTAGTACAGCAGGTTAAAACCTTACTGTTTATATAAATTGAATCACATCACAAACAAAAGCAATATGACTTTTCTATATTGAATCTGCATTTTGAGAAGGAAATGGTGCCCATGAGGTTGGAAGCAGGGTCTTGGGACTCCAACCTTTTGTGGCTGTTGCTGTGTGACACTCAGCAAGGGATTTCCTCCCAGCTTTAAATTCCTAAAAGTAAATAAGGGAGGTTTAATTAGGGTCATTTGTAGACTGAAGTGAATCTGTGCAATGGGTTCAGTAATATTCATTAGTTCTACACAGGGAACTAAATTAACTTAGGTTCCTGGAGAAACATCACTGGCTCCGGTGAAAGATGTGCTGAGCACTCAGCCTGAGCATGTGCTAGGCCTGCACCTCACTTTTATTCTGAGCTTTGATTCAAGCTGAGCTGGAACCAAGCAGAACAACTGAAAATCATAAAGAACAACAAAAATATACTAGTTCAATCCCAAGGATTTTATGCTATGGCTCACACAGCCACAGCAGTGCTGCAAGCCATGGGAACATCTTCATTTGCACACCATGGGTTTGGTGCCAGTTCCCTGAAGTGCTGTTATTCAAGCTTGCAATAAAACTAACTATGAACTCCTAAAACCTGTAACAAAACAAGGTTCTCAAGCCTCCGTGCTGCAGCCGTGTGTACATGGCATCTGTATTTACCACACTTAGCTGGTGTCGGGACCTGGTCCAGCCTGTACATCAGGTAGCTGAGGTGGCCAGAAAGTGCTGGCCCTGCACTGGTGCCACTGTGCCTGTGATTTCTGTCTCTTGGCATTCCAGGTTACATTACAGACCTCAGATTTCCTTTACTCAAAGCTTAATTGATGGAGCAGGTATCTCTCAGCATTGACAGTGACTGAGAACAGAGCTGGAAGGGACTTTAGGAAGTGATTTAGATCATCCTGCCTTAGAGCAGGATGAACCCATTCCCAACATTTCATTTTAGCAATCTTGACAATCCAAAGATACCAACATGACCTCTCCAAATTATCTATGGGATATCTTAGGCTTTGTATGTCTGAAACAGAGACAGAAAGAGATGGGCTGGTGAAAGACCAGCTTCTGAGCTCAGCTTTTCCCCTTTATCTCGCTGATAATGGATATCTCGTTGATTATCTTCCTTTGTATTCTTGGTGCCTCTTGCTGTGCTGTTTCAGACAGAATAAACCAAACAATAATGAACCATCATCAAACTGGCAATTGCTTCCTGCCCAGCTTACGTTAGCAGAGAAAGAGAAAGCAAATGATTAGTCGTATGTCTGCACTCAAAGATAAAACCCCTGAGCAGAAGCCATCTGCTGAGGCATAAAATAATAATTCTGGCACTAGCCCTGTCTGAGTGCAGTGCCATCAGCTCTTCCCAAAACACAATGCAACACAGGCCTAATGCTGAGTTCTAGCAGGTGGCCCATAACCCTGTAATAAACTCCCTGACATTATTGATTTCCCTCCCCCAAACTGAGCCCTTTTGTCTAACCACATTAACTCCTGCTTACCGAGCAGCTGCACATGAGGCAGTGTGCACATCAACAGCAGCTCCTTTGGGTGAGCAATCACCATACCAAATGTGCCCACTGAACCTTCCCTGCTCTCTGGGATCTGCTCAGATATGTTATTTGAGAAGTCAAAACCAGCACTTGTTAGTTCTGGGTGCTTAGAAGGAGATTTCTATCTTAACTTGGGGAAAACTGAAATATGCCTCTGCTGTTAATTATGCATATGAAGAGAGCTGAAATAGGACCCCGACAGGATGTTCCCATTGTACACCTTCAGCCCAAATCTGCCTGGCCTGTGTGCATGTGCTCCCAAAGCATGTGGCCAGCACAGCAGCCTTTGCCTGCACTTTGATGTTCAGAGATGCAATCTCATGCTGCCAAAAATCCTCCTCTCTCAGCCAACCATCCAGCCAGCAGGAGACGTGTGGTCTTCTGAGGGCTGTGGAAAGGCATCCAAGCTGGGATCCCTGGCTATCCCCTTAGCAGATTCTGCTGAGGTTCAGGATATCACTCAGAGGGGAAGGTTTGACTCTTTGAAGTCCAAAGCAAGATAAAGCTGAGGTCCCAAGGCATTATCTGTATTCCTTTGTGGAAGCAATGTTCCTGCTTGAGACAAGCAATTGGCAGCTGTGCACCAAAAGGGATCTGGCAGTGACATTCCCTTTTAAATGTCTGGCTATCAGCTTTAAGTGCAATTAGCCTGGAAGGTTGTTACTGTCTAAATGAAATGAGGTTTTTTAGAGTACAGGCATCATATTTTCTGCTGTGCATGGACAAGGAGCCACCTACAGAGGGTCTGTGGTGATGGTGGGGCTGAAGAAGAGCATGTCCTTGGAGCTGCCTTCTTTTCCAGGATCCCTGTGGGCAGGGAAGATTTGGGTGTCCAATTTGGAAGAAGGGGCTGATTGATGCTGTGGGCAGTGCAGGGAGTTGGCACCGGGCTCTGCTGTCACCAGCTGTTCTGTGAGAGGAGGAGGAGGGCAGCCGCAAGGACCAGGCAGAGTCCTTTTTTTATGCTACTCTCAGAGGCAGAGCAGGTCAGCATCCAATCTTCACCCCTGGCCTTAATCTGCAGCATATGCTGGGGACATCCATGGCACTGCCACTCTAGCCAGGAGCCCTCGGTAGGCAGCAAAATGCCACCAGCAGTGATGAATCACAGCCTGTCTGGAGAGGGGGTGGCTCGTGTTTGTGTTGGCAAACCCGGCTGCCAATGGCAGTGGGCCCAGGAAGCACAAGAGACTGGGGCTGGAAGGGCCCCTGTGCCGGGGAAGAGATCAATGGGAGTTGGAGTTTTAACATCGCAGGGTGACAGTTCCTGCCAAGAGCCTTCCACAATAAAACCTGCAAATCAATCCACCCTCCACTGAGTAACTCCAGATGAGAACTGCTGGCCTAGTAAATCTGATCAACAGTTTGCTGCTCCTTTAGCAGTGGCTTAAGAAAAAATACCCAAATAAAATTATACTTTTCTGCGCACCAGAGAATCTTGTTTCCATCCTCAGTTAAAAGGTGTCACACCACATACTGGGTCAACACTTGGCACAGAAGAGGAGGGCAGGAAAAAGGACAAAGAAATTATAATTTACAAAAAAACCCAATAACATTTAAGCCAGTTCTAGATTAACAACCCTAACCAGGACCTTGGGGACCCTGGGAGGACTTTTCAGGACTGGGGCTGGTCACACCGATGTCTCCACTGCTGGGAGCAGACCCAGGATGTTATTTTGTGCCATCAGGGCTCATGTTAGTCCATTTAAGATCCAGAGAAGTTTGTCCAAGTTCCCCATCGGAACTCGAATGAGCAGACTCATTCCAGCATCTTGATCAGAAAGGGGGATTTTGGGGTAGTTAATAGGGTTGCTTCTAAGACTTGATCTCTTTTGAGAAGACCTTTATCACATCAGTATCTGACATGGCTGCAATAAGATAAGCCATAAAATCAGCTTTCATAATGGATTTGTTCATAGCAAGGGAGAATGGACATTACGTTATTGCTTATATTAAAGAAAAAATGCACAGTGCTTTATACACGAGGAGGAACAGAAAAACTGGGCCTGGGGACCTTGACAGAGACCTCAGTTCACAACTGGCATTAACTGGTGGTGTTCTGGACTGTCCAGTCAGATCCACTGAGGTCACTGGAGTTAAATTAACTTAAAACAGGCAAGTAAATAGCCCTCAATGAAACCCAGGAGACAGTGAGTGCATTAGTTAGAGCTTGGCTGTCCATGCTGGGACAATCAGGGTCCCTCCTGTCCCTGAGCCAACCTAGGGCAGCCTGTATAGTGGTTTCCCTCCTGGATGTGCTCCTGAGGCTGAGTAACAGCATCTCTGGGATGTCCTGGCAGGAACGGGGCAGCTGTCAAGGGTTGTTTGGACCCCTCACTGCATCTCCTGCCCTCTGGAGCTGTCTGCCCACATTCACAGGGAGATTTATGGCAATGTTTTCCTCTCTCCTGGCTGAGCTCATGGCCAAGGGACTGATCCAGGAACATGATCTCTCAGAGCTGAAAGCAGAAAGCTGCAATGGGACTTACCTGTCACTGGAGAATATCCCCGTGGGTGGAGAAGGACATAGCAAAGCAGAAGGCTGCTCTGTCTGTCTGATGCTAACCAGTATCTGATTTTTCAGAGTCCCACTCTGCTCCCCCACAGCTAAAATGTGCTTCTGGGCAAGGGATCCCTGGTCAGAGACAGTTAAAAATAAGATAGTGCTGTTTTTTCCTGTTTGGAACATAGCTCTACCTATGGTGGCCCACATTAGTGTGTCTCTCACTCAGCAAAGCTAGCAAGGACATGGCAGTCTGGCACCAGGAGAGGAGATGGAGGCTATAAAATCCACCTTTGGCTCAGTAGGTAAGGGGGTAAAATGGCCATGAAAGATTAAAGCTGGCAGGGAAAAATCACATCCATGGCTAGTCTGTGGTGATGCCATGGATTGAAGGAAAACTCCCTACATGTGCAGTGGCTGTTGAGGTCAACAACGTAGCTTCCCCAGCACCCTGGATACCTGCACTCGTCAAGACCCACATACAGCTGGTTTCAAAGCTTATCTGTAGTCAGTTTTACAATATAAAGTGTCTTTATTTAGTCAACAGAACCACTAATACATGTGATTTTGTTGTTAATAGAGCTGTAAGAATTTTAAATACCTCTTGGGAATGTGTAATTTTTGGTTGGCTTTTTTAGGCATCACAGGGTGCTGCCTTTTTGTCTTTGTAAACAAGTACTGAATAAAACATTTAGCATACACCCTCACTTTGTACAAGTGACATGCAGGTTTCTAAAGTTTCAGAGTGAATAAATCAACTGCAAACTGCTGCCTGGCAGTTGACTTCGTTCCCTATAAATAACTAATTTGGACAACTTCGCTCTGCATGTCCCATGAAATTCAAATACTGTGCATATGGTTAATGCAGACACACAAATCAGAGCTGCAACAGCCTCTTTTATAAGCCTGGGTTGCTACAGAAATGCCACAGCCCGGGGCAGGTCAGCTCCAGGTTGCCCTCCCTTTCTGCCGGAGGTGATCCTAGGAAACACCAGCAGGTCACTGTGCTCTGCTGCCTGGCCCCAGGGGAGGAGCAGGAGCCCCATGATGACCCAGTTCACTGCTGGTTGTACTGGTTGGCAGCCACCATTGCTCAGGGGAGAATTAGGTCCAAACTCAGCCATGAAAAACAACCCTGGATTTATAAACCCAATAGAAAAAAGTAAGGGCTGACTCTGCCTGGCTTTGCAGCTTTCAGCACTGGGCATGGGGTGGATGCACAACCTCTCCTCATACCCAGGCACAGCGCTGCTGGTCCAGCCCTGCAGAACCTCCATATGGAATGCAAACTTACCTGATTCACCCAGGAGGCTCTTAGCAACACACAGGATCCACCAAAGCTAGCCCAAAACTCAGCCCAGAGGCCCTAATCCTGGAAGGTGCTGAGCAACTCGGACTTCTGCCACTCATCTCTGGATTTTGGCACGTGTTCAGCATGAGCAGGATCAGCCCCTTGCTGTAATAATCAGGGAATGAGGAACTCAGCTTGACTGAGTTTCCCTCCCACCCCCCAATGCAAAAATGCTGTACATTCTTTTATGCAGGTTTCCATAGAGTTGAACTTCTACTATTTTTTGTTGTTGCTGTTAAAGGGGTCAGCAATGCACTGCACAATGAGATCTGGCTGTCAGGAAATGTGGAGGAATTCAGGGACACTTTTAACATCTTCCTGGTGGGAATGGAAGGCAGCACTAAACTTGGCATCATGGAAATCTCCCAACCAAACAGAAGAAAAAGCCCAGAGGAGCCCCGGGAGAAGTTATGAAGACATTCTGCTTTGTTCATCCTAGGTTTAAATAAGTTATTTCTTCCCTACTTCCTTTGTTAAAATATTATATTCTGGCTTTAATTGCTTCAATCCTATTATTTGTTTCTTTTAGCAAGTGATTTTGTAGCCCCTTGCTGTGGGGAAATCCCCTGACTGTAGTCCGTGTTACTTAGACAAGTCCCCTTTCAGAAGTAAATGCCATTCTTAGCATAGGGAAGTACTTTAGGTCTAAAGGGGTTAAGAAGGCCTCCCTGCATTCAGAAACATGCAGGGGTCTCACCATGCCAGTTCCAGCCTTTTGAACTCTTTCCAGCTTTTTTTTCTTGCAACAAATCTGTCTGACTGCCACCAGGACATAGGAAGCGTGTGCCTGTCAAAGAAATCAAGTTTACTTTTTCTGACTTGTTAACAGAGGCAGGGTATAAATAGAGCTAACTCTGCTTGCATAAATAGCATTTCTCTTAAAATAAGGGGGTGACTTTCTAGGACCTTTAATCCAGTGAGGTCCAGACCAAACTGCACTATCGACAGAAGCAGCAGAGGAGCTTGCTGAAGTTTTTACTGAAGTCAGGTGCATCTGGGTTCCTCAAAAACTTAAGGCTT
>VXAX01005624.1:127716-138898 GCA_013399835.1 Leptocoma aspasia | reverse complement strand
AAAAAAAAAAAAAAGCAACCCCAAGCAAACAAGAACTCCTTCCAGCTCGGACACTGCCACTGCCCTGGAGAAATTCTGAGATGTTGTTGGTGCTGTTCACTCGGTGGATGTGGATCTTGCTGGGGAAGAGCAGTGTCCTCTTGCTTCTGGAGGTCTCTCTTAAAGGGAGAGCCCTACCTCCAATCCGGTACTCCCATGCTGGGATATGCCCCAATGACATGAACCCCAACCTGTGGGTTGATGCACAGAGCACTTGCAAGAGGGAGTGCGACGCTGACCTGGTGAGTGATGCACATTTTTGTGTCTCTGCATCACGGGCGCTGCTGGGGCTGTCGGGGGGTTTGGTGGGAGCCTTCTATCCCAGCTGGAAGGGTGCTGGCAGCGGGCAGGACCCAGTACAGACAGCACATGTATTGAATTGACCTGTGACCTATATAACATAGAAAAGGTTTGATGAATTATCAGTTAAGAGCGGAGGTGTGTGCCAGCTGTCACTTTTGCTGATGTGGGTGTAGCACTTACTCTCTTTGATCCTTTTCCTTGTTTTCATGTCAAAAGAAATGTTGGAATTTGATACTCCAGAACTCAGCATGCTCTGGAGCCAATCTGTAGTGTTTTAAGAGTGTCATTATGCTCTTTGTTGTTGGTGGCCATCATCAATGTTTTATATTCCTGGGAGGAATCCTGTATGAAATAGTTTAACATGTAAATCATCAGCCTTTGCTGCATTTGAAGCACAAAGCTTGCTTAGGGTGCAGAACAGGGCATGGCTAAAATGACCAGTCAGATGTTCTGTGGGATGCTCCCAGCTCAAAATGTGTCTAGCTTACCACCCTAAAATTCATTTTTCAACCTGTCAGCACTGCCAGCTCAAGCTGGCATCTGAAAATACCTGCTTGTCCTACCTCTTACATCATGTCCCATGACAAAGCTTCTGCAGCCCAAACCTGGCTGACAGAACATTTACTGTGCTGAAAAAAGGTGTTTGGGTTTGTGCTCTGTAGCCAGGTTGTTTCTGCAATGTTAAAAAGGGGGAAAAAAGTTGACAAAAATTCTGGCCATAAGTAAACAAAGACATTTACTCAGATGGATCCCATGTGTTAGGAATGAAGGTGCTCTTTTTACTTTTGCCATTCCCAAATAAGCTGCCTCTGTTCCATCTACCAGGTGCAGCAATGAAGACTAAAACACTTTCAAAACCCTAGCAGCAGCAACAGACGATGATGTTTTAATAATTTACTGGTCAAAACCTGAAAGCCAAAAGCCACTGACTACAAATATTCCTTTTACCTAGTGGCAGCACAGAGCCCTGGGACTTTGAATGGAGTGAGTGTACTGCAGGCAACCAAAGACTCAGCCAAGCCACATTCCTTAACCCCAGCTGAAAACCTCCCCAATCCTGGTTTCTAGCTTTGCTTCTGAAGTCTAGTAATGTGCAGCTGGAAATGGGGAAAGAGTTTTGGTATTAGGTCATCTTTTTCCCAATAAGGAAAGGATACTGGACTCAGAAGAAGCTCTTTAGCTTGGTAGCTTAAAAACCATTTTGTTCTCACTTACGGAGAAAGCTGATGGATGTCAGGGGGCTTGTAGAGGTTTAACACATGGTGGAAATGTGCCCTGTTGGGCACGTGGTAGCAGTTTTCCTGGTCCCTTGAAGTAATCCATAGCCACCCAGCAACTCTGATCACATGTATCAAATACCTTTTCTGTGCAGAAGATGAAAATTCTGCTAAAATTAACCACAATTTAGAGCTGACTGTAGCTGAGACGGGGTGTAATAAATCATTACAAGAGTGATGCTGCATTTGAAAATACGACTGAAATAGGTCAGAGAAGCCATAACGAGCTGTTTGGGGTTTGTTTTTCTAAATACCATAGAAAAATTATTTTTGGAGCAAGTATTACCTTACTTTTGAGATATTCTATTATTTCCTCTACATTGTGAATAATTACTAATCCTTGGCAGTTTCACCTCCAAGAGCCGGCTGTTAGTCTCAGGGAATTCAAATAATACTTTACATACTTCTGTGGAAAATAAGAAGGATTACTGCCTACAGCCATATGATAAGACTTTCCATCTGCTCTCATTTCTCAGGGCTTGTCCTCAGGCATTTCAGAGAGCATGGAAGGGGGGTGGTTGGTTCATAGTCAAGCAATCCATGTGACTCTTGGGTAAAGACTTATGAGGACGTTTGGTTCAAGAAACAGAAATACATTTTCCTTCCCAAGAGTCTTCTCGTTCAGCACTTCAGAACCCCCTGGGAAATCCTGAGGGGATGTTTCTACTCACTGACAGCAGGGGCACTGAGTTTCAGACCATGGATATCTGTGGCAGAGCTGAGTTTCTGGGCTTTCTGCTTGCTGAGTCTCCAAAAAGGCCTTTACTCTGTTCCCAGTAATGATCAGGTTATTTTCCTTCCCCACAGGAGTGCGAGACATTTGAGAAGTGCTGCCCCAATGTCTGTGGAACCAAGAGCTGTGTGGCCGCTCGGTACATGGACATCAAGGGGAAAAAGGGGCCTGTGGGGATGCCCAAAGAGGCAACCTGTGACCAGTTCATGTGCATTCAGCAAGGCTCAGAGTGTGACATCTGGGATGGGCAGCCCGTCTGCAAGTGCAAGGACAGATGTGAGAAGGAGCCGAGCTTCACCTGTGCCTCTGACGGGCTCACGTACTACAACAAGTGCTACATGGACGCAGAGGCCTGCATCAAAGGCATTACACTGAACGTGGTCACATGTAGATACCATCTCACCTGGCCAAACACCAGCCCTATCCCCCCAGAAACAACAGCTCGCCCTACCACCACCTACTCCGAGACAACAGTCGTTGATATCCTGCCACCTGCACTGGTGAACAACCCCATCCATCAGTCTGTCTACGTGGGAGAGACCGTCAGCTTCCTCTGCGATGTCACAGGGAGACCCAAGCCAGAAATCACGTGGGAGAAGCAGGTCAATGGGAAGGACAAAGTCATCATGAAGCCAAACCACGTCAGAGGGAATGTCGTGGTCACCAACATCGCCCAGCTGGTCATCTACAACACGCAGCTGCAGGATGCGGGAATCTACACCTGCACTGCCCAGAACAGTGGTGGCCTCCTCCAGGCAAATTTCCCTTTGTCAGTCATCAGAGGAGAGCCCACATCCAAAGAAGCTTCCCAGAACAAAACACATTTTCCAACTGACGAGTGCCTGAAGCAGCCGGACAGTGAAGACTGTGGGGAAGAGCAGACCAGGTGGTACTATGATGCCAAGAAGAACAACTGCTTTACTTTCATCTATGGGAATTGCAACAGCAACCTCAACCACTTTGAGACCTATGAGAGTTGCATGCTAACGTGCATGAATGGCCCCATCAACATCTGCAACCTGCCAGCCCTTCAAGGCCACTGCAAGGCCTATGAACCCAGGTGGGCGTACAACAGCTTAACAAAGCAGTGCCAGTCCTTCATCTATGGCGGGTGTGGAGGCAATGAGAATAACTTTGAGAGCCGAGAGGCCTGCGAGGAGATGTGCCCCTTCCCGAAGAACATGCACTGCAAGGCCTGCAAACCACGCCAGAAGCTAGTGACCAGCTTCTGCAAAAGTGACTTTGTCATCCTGGGCCGCGTCACGGAGTTGACCGAAGACCAAGACTCAGGACATGCCCTGGTGATGGTGGAAGAGATTCTCAAGGATGAAAAAATGGGATTAAAATTCCTGGGGAAGGAACCACTAGAAATCACGCTTTTGAACATAGACTGGAGCTGCCCATGTCCCAACATGACCACAGTGGATGGCCAGCTCATCATCATGGGGGATGTCCACAATGGCATGGCCATCCTACAGCCAGACAGCTTTGTGGGCACCTCCAGCATCCGGCGCGTGCGCAAGCTCCGTGAAGTCATCCACAAGAAAACCTGTGAGCTTTTGAAAGAGTTCCTGGGATTGCATTAACCTCCCTCACATGAGTGAGCTGCCCTGATCCATGTGTTAGTAGGGCTAACAAGTGCTAGGCTAGTGCCTAACTAAACACACTGTTTGAAGATACACTGTAGGAATTATGCAGAACCCCTATTTTAATCCATTAATGATGTTTAGCAACAACATAGTTTGGTCTTTGGCGGGCATGTAAACCAGCAGCAAAAGGCCATTAATCTTGCATTGAAATAAATTTCTCCATATAGGAGTGCCATATAACTAGGTGACTCACTTCAGTAATTATATAATTTTTATCTAGCTTCCATCATAAATGACAGAATTCATAGCATTTGTTTGGCTACGCAGCTAAGAAATATATAATGCCAATTTAATCTGCCTCATTTTCAGTCTGGTTGGTCGTTGTAAGTCACACGCTTGGCTTCTTACAGCAACACTAATATTTCAAGAGAAAGGCCTGTAAATTATTATCTATATTTACAATTGTGCACATTTAACCAACCTATGCATTATAAGTTTTCTTCTTTTAATTGCAATTTTCCTTTTTTTTTTTCCTTTTAAAAACCTCATTTTTAAATGGCAACTACTACCTATCTTGCAATCCTTACTGAAGGAGAAACTCCCTTGATCCTATGCCCAGGACAACAGGTTCCTGTAAAAGCTCAAGGCACAGTCTCACCCTGAAATGACATTTCTGTCTCCAGAACAAGGTCAGCAAACACCCTCATTCCCTATTTATGTTTCAATCAATATATTGTCTATCACAAAAAGTCCAAGCCAGGACAGCAGTGTGCTGCCAGCTGTCTTGCTTTTGAAAAGCCTTTACACCTGAGCATACACAGCAATTTATTGCTTATTTTCAGTAGCAATCCTGCTTTTATAGATGAGAGAGCAAAGTAAGAGGAGTCAGAACAAAATTCAACCTAGGAAAGCACAATACACAGTCTGTAAACTGCATTAGGCAGACACAAAACTCCTGAATCTGAACTGCACAAACATAAGCAGACAAAATAGACGCTTTAAAGGCTTTTATCAGTATCACCCTTTTAGAGCCTTTTTAGAGTCTTTCAAACCTCAGAATACTCTTTCTACCAGGCCACTGTGTATAGGTGTATGAATGAACTCCCTAAGACATCCAGCATGGGCTGTGGGTGGGAGCAGCTGAGTACACATAGGATCAATAATTTTAACATTTCTGTGTCCAAAAAATGTAACATTTTCCTATACAAAATCCTTAAATAAAGAAAAGGCTGATCCTGGAAACATCCTGCCTTGCTGAGTACTGTGATTGCAGGGAAGAGGGGCGAACATGGCATAGTGAGCCTTGTCCCTGCTCCTTGTTCTGTGCGCTCAGCCAAGTGACTGGCAGAGCTTAGAGCTTGCTGCCCTACACAAAGGGACCAGTTCAGGGCTGTAGAAGTGTCAAGACATGTCTGGGTAAGAAGAAGGAAGGGAGGAAGGGAGGCAGGCAGTGCTGCCCCATGGTGCCATCTAACGGGCTCACTGTGGGGCAGCCAAGGCTGGCAGTGGGCTCATGTGCTGCAGGCCTGTGTTGGGGCTGGGTAGGGCAAGGGCTGGGGAAGGAGATTAAACAGGCAGATGTTGGACATCTGCACCCCCCAAAGCCTGTGCACGTTAAGTGTTTGGTTGTTGCAGGGAGGAAAACTCACAGCGAGAGAAACAGCGTTGGATGTGAGCCCAGCTCTGCTTCTCCTGATTCCACGCTCTGCACCAGCAGCCAAGCCATGGGTAGAGACCACTGCAGGATGGAGAACTGGGCTTCTGGGCTCCTCTGCCAGTGATCTGGGCCTGGGTTATTTTTGAAATGTTCCTGCAACAGGAATGGATCTAAATCTCCAGTTTTTTGGATAATTTCACAAGAAGCTGCATGGGAAGGAGAGAGAGGAGTCTGGACCAGGCTTTGCTGACCAAGAAAATACTTGCTCAGTTTTTTGCTGCACCTTTCCTAAGTGTAGGTGAAAAAAACCTCCAATTAAAGGCCCATAATGTTTGTGTATGTTCTTGTGGAGACCATTTTCTGCAGATGGGAGGTGCTAGCCCTGCTGGCCTCTGAAGCAGCTGGCATGTCCACCAGATCATCCCTGGCTGTGGCAGCCACCACTGACCCATGGCTCATCTGCCATTTTTTGAGCAACCTGTAGGAAGTGGCATGTTCTTGCCATACTAACACAAAGCTTTTGGAGGATGAAGGTTTAATAAAGACAGGGTTTGTATGGCTCTTTTTTTCCTAAAATTAGGAGATTTTATAAGTGTGGGAGTGTTGAAGTGACTCGGGAGTGTTGGAATGACTCGGGAGACATGGAGCTGGTTGTCCAGAACAGCTGGGATGCAAATGTAGCTGAGAGCAGAAAGCAGAGGATTCATTGCTGTTCTAGGCAGCACAGTGCATTGCTGAAGCCTTGGCTCAAAAGTGCTTTCATGGCTTTCCCTCCTGGTGAATCCCCTGGGAAGGCACTTTAAAACATGCAGCGTGCAAGTGCTCTGAGGCACTGAGAGCCAGAACTCTGCAAGGTGTAAGGTGTCTGCCAGCCCCCTTGGGGCACACAGGCCTGGTGTCCGAGGGTTTTCCTGCATAGGGGATCCTGAGGGACACTCTGTGTCAGTTTTCCAATGTGGTGGAGTGAGATGGACCAGTCCAACTCCCTAATACAGCACAGCCACTCATGTAGCTCCTGCCCAAACCTGCAGACATGACTGGGTCCTGTGGGCCCCTTGGGGTGTCCCTGGCTGTGCCCCACTGTGCAGAACCATGACAGGTACCCTGAGGCAGAAGGAGCAGTGCCACAGGCATCCCTCACATGCTCACCAGGAACAAAAAACATTCCTGGCAGTGCTGGGAGCACCACACCTCCCCATGGCATGAGACTGACCCCAACCCCAAGCCTCTCTACCTTCTGACCTTGAAGAATTCAGCTCTCCATTCAAAGCTAGTATTTTAGTTCAGCCTCTTATTAAACCCTTAATAAGCCTAAAATTCAAGCCTGACCAGTACAGCAGCCCGGGGATGCTGCATGGGGCCAGTGCTAGATGATGTTGCTCCACCTTTCAGGACTAATGGGCACGTGCATGTGGCTCCTCACCAGGAAGTCCCTTTTTGTGTTGCTCATGAGCTCAGGTTCCATCTGCTCTTTCCTTCCAGAAAGCTGGAAGGAAATGCCAGTATTTAAACTTTATATAAAATGTATGAGAGGAGAGAGAGAAAGGGAAAAGCCTTCTTGAGTCCTTTCCCTGCTTGGCTGTGGGCTCAGAAGGAGCACCAGCACCTGTGTGAGGCTCCAAGGAAGAGCTGGGGGATTGATGCCACCTCCAAAGCCACATGGCTGTGGCCAATGACTGATGTCAAAGCTTTCCTCCACGTGTAGAGAGGAGGGAAACAGCATTCCCCACACACACTGGCTCAGGAAGCAACACAGAATTATAGAATCATTAAGGTTGGAAAATACCTCCTAAGATCATCCAACCGAGAAGCTGGGAACAGACCCACATTGGCTGGGTCTGAGACCTACAGAAGCTGGTCTGAGACCTGTAGGAGTTCCCCAGGGCTCAGGGATGGATCTGATGGATACTTGACAGTCCTGAACCAGTGTGAGGTGACCACCTCTCTCACTTCCTACCTAGAGTGAAGATAAGAAGTGCAACCCCTGAATCTGCAAACCCTGCAGCTGGACAGACACCATTCAGCACCTGGATCTCAACAGGAGTCATGGGTGGTTGCATCTCACTCTGTTAACAGGGGACAAACAGCAGCAGCAGCAAAGTGATGGCGTGTGGCTGCTGCACACAGATTGTAAATGGGGCTGATGCCACACAGTGCTAGTGTCACATAGCTGGCAGGCCACGAGGGCACGAGGAGCTGCATGCACAGAGATCTGGCTGGGTGATTACTCAGAGACAGATCCTGCATCACACAGTGCCCAGAGCTGTTGAGCTCAGAGGAAAAAGCAATTGGGCATGTTCTCATTGCAGGGACTCCAGATAAGGTCAGGCAGATTTATTGGGCAACCAGTTCCAGAACAAGGAGCAAACAGTGGTGATGATGCCACTGGAATATGATACAGACAGCAAAGGTATTTAAGAGCTCAGTTTCCACTTGTTTTAAAAGAAATTAGGGACCCCTGCAAGAACTCCCCCCTGGCCATGGGTCTCAGTTCCTGAGGGAGGTGGTTGTGATGAAGGTCATACATGGCTTCAGCCAACACCTAATCATTTCCTGCAAAAAGGAGGATTGATTCAGCTGCCACCAAATGAGCACCTTGCACCACAGGACCCACTTCCTCTACCTGAAGCACCTTGTTCCCGAGTTGGCTGTAATTTGTGCATGTGCATGTGCACGTGCTGGAAAATTATCTGTGGATAATTACCAGGAAAAGGTCATGGCCAGGCTGGTACCTCTAATAAGGCTGGATGGAGCCAGAATTTAAAGGCACAGCTATGAAAATGTCAGTCTGAGCAAGAACATCCAGTATACAGCCTGTTTTAATACCAAGTATTTAGTGTTTTCCCCTCTACCAGGACTGGTTACTGATTGACTACAAATGACCTCCAGCTGCTGTATTGATTTACAGCAGCTGTCAAAGGGCAAAAAATTAGCCCCATGCCCAAGACATGAGAACCTCTGAATGGAGGTTGCACAACTGAATGAATGTTCTGCCGGCACTTTAAATCTCGGAAAGGAAAAGCTAGCTTGAGGTCCTGATCTCCAATGCATACAGCAGTGGTATTTGAAGATAAGGTTGCAGCACTAGACGACATATCTATTAGCCAAAAAAGCAGCACAGTGTTTAATTCTCAGCTATTTATGGCTGGGCAAATGATACGACATTTAGGCCTCAGAGTTTAGAAAGGAAATGGCAAGTCTTCCAAGGGCTGATATGTGGGTTAGGTTTCAGTGAGGAAACTCTCTAACTCCGGTATTTTTCTCTGCACCCATCCCTACATCCACCTTTCTTCCCACCCAGCTGTCCCTGGTGCTAGCCCAGCCAAAAGGTGTTGGGGGTCTCCTCCAAACCTCTGTCTTATTGGTGGACACAGACCTGCATCTGCCAAGGACCAGCTCTGACAAAGGCAATGAGAGTTGAATGTCCGTGTTTCAGAATTATAGGGACACTTCAGGGTGGGGACAAGTATCCCCAGACCTCTGGCAGGAGACTGGTGATCACAGGATGGAAAGAGCCACTGGACTTGTCCCACCTGGCAGTTCCTAACCCCTCTCATGTGTCCCAAATATGCAGGAGGGCAGGAGAAGGCTGGAGACAAGAGAAAGAGGTAAAGATTCCTCCAGGGGAGGGAGAGAGAGCATTTTTTCACCTTAAACTGGTCTTACAACCTGACAGTTGGTCTGGATTACCTGGCATAAAAAGGACTACCATAAAGGGCTTTGTGCCTTCTCTTTCTCCTTTGCTCTGCTCCTCACACCCCTGAGCCAGGGGGGGACTGTAACACGTGTAAAGGACATTGCTTCCTCTACTGCTTGAAATAATCAGGAAAACAACAGTAATAAATCTCCAGGATCAGATGGTTTTCACCCAAGGATAAATGTACTTACATAAAATATTGCTTAACCATTAACTGCAGCAGATAACCTTTGCTTCAGTGCATGGCAGGATCAGAGCACGGAATGTAGAAAACGTGCAGCTAATTTTAGAGGAGGGTTCCCAAGGGCTGGGGATGAAAACTCAGCAAGTCTGGTAGAAATTGTAAGAGAGGCTAAAACTCACAGCTGGGTGGTAAACAGGATCTGAGGAGGAAGAGTGTGTATGCTTCAACAGAGGGAAGAGATGCTCTGTGACACTACCTTTGAAGTAATCACAAGGCCAGGGATGGTCCAGCTGAGGGAGTTGACTTGGATCAAGGCCTTAGAGCTCCAGCTCTCTCACCCAAGGCATTTAAAGTCATTTAGCTGTCCTGAGTCTGGGAGAGATATGACAGCCTCCTGAGCCAACAACTGGTTGAAACAGAAGGAAAGGGTGAGATGAAAAGGTCAGTGTTCAGTGTGAAGAGAAATCATCAGCAATGTCCCAGGGAACCTTTGGAATGGTCTGGGAGAGGGATGGGAGAGGTAGAATATGAAGGTTGTTGTTGAGATCAAGTTATTCAAGGCTGCAAAACCATGAGCTGACTGTGAGGAGCTGCAGTAATAGCAAGTGACAAGATGAAAAAATAGTAAATGAAATGTGATATTGATTAATACACATGCAGGAAATCAAGTCCTGGCTCTGCATTCCTATGACAACTTCAAGCAAGCTGCTCCCATTCCAGACCTAGATGATCCACACATGGGTCTCACCAGGGGGTCTGGCCTGGTTCTTGTGTGCAGGCAGCCCCCTCAACAGATCCTCCACATCACATGTCTCAAAACAGCACCAGCAGCTTGATGACCTGCAACATTCCCATTAACAGGCACAAAAGCCCACAGACATCTCAAAATCCCAGCAGCACTGGCACAGGTTACTGGACAGGTTACTGCCCTGCTAAGAGAATCCTCCTTGCTACTAAGAACATGCTCCTGAGATCACCAGGTAAATCTCAGCCACATCCCAGTCCCATAATATCAGGTCTTGCTAAAACTGGCACCTCACCTGCATCTCCCCCACATGCAGCCCGTGCTGCAGGAGGGACAACAGGCACAGACCCAAATGCAGCTCTGGAGCCCTGAGTGTCTTCAGAAGATCCCCACAATTCCTGCATCTCTGGTGCTTGGAGAAGACGCTGAAAATCACAAAGCTCCTTCTGGAAATGCCTCCAAGGCTGGCCTTGACCAAATCCCTCCATCCCCGAACAGAGAGCAAGATGCAACCAGGATATTCCAGGGGAGCTGTGGGGCACAGGGGATCTCACCAGCCTCAGCAGGACTCACCATATCCTAGAACTGTACAATCATCAAAGGGTTTGGGTTGGAAGGGACCTTTAAAGACCTTCTCTTTCCATGCCCTGCCATGTGCAGGGACACCTTTCACCAGCCCAGGTTGCTCCAAGCCCCATCCAACTTGACCTTGAATGTTTCCAGGGATGGAGCATCCACCAACTCCCTTGGCAGGCTGTGCCAGGGCTTCTCCACCCTCACTGTACAGGCAGGGCCGGGTTCTCCATCCTGCACTGCTCAACACAAAATTTAATGACAGAGCCACAGCCAACACCAGCCCCCAGTGGTGTGACACCGTCACTGTACCCACCATGGCCCCAGAGTGACGCGAGGTCTTCCTCCCACGGTCTAAGCTTCCTATTTTGGCAATATTGGAGAG
>VXAX01005624.1:0-122390 GCA_013399835.1 Leptocoma aspasia | reverse complement strand
CCTATCGATTGTGGCTATCACGGCCGAAATTCTCGGTCACGAAAATAAAATTATCTTTTTCTCAATTAAAATTGGCTCTATCGATTTTGATTCGGCTAGATCACGGCCTCATTTATAACATGTGGTTGCTGACTGTTTAGTTAGAGAGAGAAACAGATAACTTTCCCAGGCATTGTCCTGGGGAAAGTGTGAGAAAGCTCAGAGAAAGAATTTAAGCAATTCTTACCTTAATCTCTGCACCTGGTGTTTGTGAACATGTGGAATTTGTTATACGTGAGGTTTATGGAAAGATGTTTACAAGAAGGTGTTGTTCCTAATTAACCAATTGAGTGAGGGGTGTTGCTTGAGGACCAATCAGGTCCTGGTGAACAATCCTGTCTATAAAAATGTGTGGTGTTTCAATAAACTTCGCTTTATGCCTTCTGAGAAACATAGGAGTCAATGTCGTGTTCTTCTTACCATTCCTAACTCAAGAGTGACAGGGTTACATCTCATTCTGAAGGGGAATGGGAACCCAGAGAAGCCAGAATTGCTGCTGGAAGGCAGGAGTAGGAGAGCAGGTCATATGCTCCCATTCCCAGCTCTCCATGATATGATTTATCAAGTGTTTATTAAACAAAAAACAAAAAAACAAACAAAAAAACCCAAAAAAAACCCCAAAAAACAAAACAAAAAGGAAAAACAAGTAAAGAAAGAAATAACTGGATAGAGGTTGTACAGCCTGGGCTCCTCTTTGTCTTGCAGCCTGCCCAGATAAATGTCATTCTGGGAAAGGCTGGAGATCAGATACAGCCCTCAAGTTTAGAAGCTCTAACAGGGAATGAAAGAAAAGGCTCTGGATGAAGATAACTGCAGCAGTTATGTGAATAATCCAAATATCTTCAAGTGTTTTCCCCTCTGCCTGTAAGAGTTATGTGATCCTAAACATCCTCAAGGGAAAAAAACCCATTCTGGCTAACACATGACTAACTGCTTGCAAATAACACAGATATATTATTACACACGACAAAAGACCAAAATATCCAAAATGACAGTGCCCCACAGGCGGCTCAAACTAGGCACTCCAGCACTGCTCTTTCCAAAAAGCAATTTGAGCTTTTTGGAGCTGAGCAGCACGAGAGCCCGGCCACAGCCAGAATGAGCCTTTTGTTCCAGCAGGCCACTTGCCACCTCACAGCAATGCCCCCAGCAGCAGCACAGCACCAGATCTCTCTGGAAAAGAAGCAAAGTCAAAGTCCTGTCTCTGTAACCACTCTGGCTTTTGGACGGAGGCATCGCCAAGTTGGACTCACAGCTGATCCTTATCTTCACTCGTTCTCCAATTCCACTAGGGAGATGTTTATGTGCAGAGCCCATTTGTGCAGGCAGCAAAAAGTCCAACTCACTGGAGATCCCTGGCCAAAATGCATTTTAAAATGAAATTTCAAGTACTAAACAAGGTAGGAGAGAGGTTGTATAGCAGAACACTGGAAAAAGGACTGATGTATACCAAATGAGATCCAGATGCTGAATTTAATCAGATCTTCTGGTATCTCACTTTGGGCAGGTCAGAGTCTCTAAACACTGAATACTTAAAACCATAGAGACACCAAGAAAAAATGAAAGACAACTTTACTTACCTCCAAAAGTTCATCACCCGCAAATGAGTGCTGTCTAATTAAATGATCATCCAGCCAGCCTTGCTCCCAGCTCTCCATTGTCACCAGCAGCTTATCATACCTGCCACCAACCCCTGCCAGGTGGCACTGGGAGACAGGTGGGATGAGTGGTGCAGACAGAGCAGCTCCAGCACACGATGCCTGCACTTCCCCCTTGAACTGGGCCAGTAGAGCACCTCCCATAGCAGCTCCTTGAGGCTGTGCCTTCCTTGGCAGGCTCAGCCCAGCAGGAATAAGCCCAGAGGTGCAGCAGAGGCATCAGAGCGAGGACAGGGCAAGATGGCAGTGAGGCAAGGGCAGGGACAGGGGAAATGGTTTATTAGGTCAGTGGGCACATTCAGAAAAACTACATGATTGCAGGCACATCAGGCTGCTTCAGATCTGAAATAGAAGCAATAACATTAGAGAATAGTTGTTCTGTGTTAAACTTCATTACATTAATGAATTAGGCAATTTAAGAGAAAGGGTGATTGGTTCCTGTTGATGAAAGGGAGGATGCTAGCCAGAGGACAGCTGATAATCTAATTTATGGCACAAAGAAAGAGTAAGAGAGATAGGAATAATTATTGCCTAGGAATTTCTGGTAGTAGCAAAAACCATAATGTAATATGCAATCAATATCTATGTGATTTTTCTATCCTGGAGTCAGGAATTTTAGTACTTGGATTGTCTTTTGAAGCAGTTCTGGAGACCTTTCTTGCAGGTCAGGAGTGAGAGGTTGGAGATGCAGTGGCTGATCCCTTTACCAAGTGTTTCTGTCCCTTTTCAGTTTGCATAAGTTAATTTGACATGGTTGCCTGCAGTTGTCACCAGCCTGTCAAATTTGTCATGCAAAGCACACAGGCAGAAGGGTGATAGCAGGTCTCAGTCCTTCTATGTCACTTAGAAATCTGATTCCATTAAGCAGCTGTGGTTAATTGCCAGCACTTCTGAGCTCATCACTATCCCTTTGATAGGGTTTCCTGTGCAGTGACAGTTCCAGTGAAACTGTGATTTTCTAAGGACCTAAATTTTCACATAAATATAAGTTCTTAGTGAACTTGTGGAGAGGAGAAAACTGAAATCTATTTAATTCTACACCCATATGATAAATTAATGTGATATAAGTTGGATTATTATTTATGATTACCTCATAATTTCTAAAAATTCTTGGAAGACTGAATCACAATTTCTCAAGTGATTTGGTTTAGCAATGCTGAAATGAATCTTTAAGGACAGCACTGTAACAGTCTAAAGGCAAAAGAGCAGAACATCCATTACTCAAAACACTTGTTACTCAAAAATGAAATAGCAATTTTTTTTCAAGTAAAATACGAGCTATGTTTCAAAGCAGTTAATAAATACAACATGAGATTCAATGTGTAGTATTCATGTACCTGCAAAGTGGGTATTTGCCTCAGGTGTTAATATTTTCAACAGTAATTGGAATTTTGCACTCTTCCACTCAGTTGCAGAGGTGCTGTACGTTTAACATCTGGTTAACCCTGAAAGACACAGACCCCTGGGCTTCAAAAACACATTGCAGTCACCTACAACATCTGAGACTCAGCAGGGAGTTAAAGGCTCAAATATGGGCTTAAAATCATCAAATCTACTCTTGCCCAGTCAATCTGTGGAAGCTTCACATTTCTTACCATGGCTGTGGAAGAGCCCAGCAGCCCTGTCTCTCTGCTTGCACGTGGGATGTGTAACATCAGGGTCTAATGAAAATCAAGGGGGAATTTGTTTTAGTTTGTAAAATCTGTCTGCAAATCTAATTTTGACCAGCAGCAACTTCAGTGGGTAGGCTGTTGAGAAATTTTCACATGATTTGTACTGGAGGAATATATACTTTTGTATTTATAGAAAAATCCACAGACATTCTTTTAGAGAATCACAATAATCAGTAGGTGAGATTTCAATGCTCCAGAGGCCTTCTGCTCTGACGGGGATGAATCAGACTCTACATACCATGGACAATGAGAACCCAGTGCCTCACTTTTTTAGGCATGCCTTGTTTCAAAACACAAAGGCCACCTAATCCAGGTTAAGAGAAATGTTTGACAAAGGAGGCGCGCCAAGGCCACAGAGACTACACGCAATAAAAGGAGGGAATGGCGGGTCAACCTCTGAGGATGTTCCCGTGGCACGGTGAAACTGGATGAAGTTCCTTATAGCAAACAGCCAGGGTAAGTCTGACACTTACTAACAGCAGATTCCAATAGAGACAGAGGCAGAAACAACACAGAAAAGGGCAGTGGCTTGCCCAGAGTCAGATCTAGACTTGTGGGGTACCTGAGCTATCATCTATGACACCATGCTCATCTCTAACCTGCCACCTCTGGTTTCCATCAGTGTGGCTGAAAGCTCCTGGGCTGTTGCATTACTGAGGCTGCCCAAGCAGCAAATTTACCCCATTCCCTAGGACTGAGAGCACCTCCTGCAACCCTCCCCTGTGTTCTGACATTCCCAAGCTTTTGACACTGCACCTTTGAAGAGAAGCCAAGCAAAGCCTGAGGCCAGGAGGTGCTGGGAGAGGGCACCTCTCTCGCTGGAGCCTCGCATGCGGTGTCTCCCCTGGCACAACAGCTCCAGCGCCACACAGTTCAGAGCTGACATCAGGAAGAACTGGAGTCTGGGTGAAGAGAGGAGCAGCATGAAACCTGGAGCAGCACAGCAAGTAGCAAGAGGTGGTGAACAAAGGGAGCAACACAGAACTTGGTCCTACTGAGGATGCTGTGGGAGGCAGAAAAACCATGGTTATGGGTGTAGCAGGGAATGAATATGTTCTGCCAAGGAAAGATGCTGGATTTCCAGGCCTGGTTTTAAAAGGCATTAGCCGGTTGATAAAAAATTCTCAGAGACACTCACAGGGGCACTAAACAACAATAATTAAGGCTCTACATTCCCAGAGTTCTCTTTTCTTTTATGCTTTTGGTAATTCTGAAGCCAAGGGGACAAGGGAATGCAGCACAATGAGCTCCACGGCTGACAGACTGTGTAAATATAAGAGTGTCCCAAAACTCAGAGCAAAGGAGCTCTGACTCCAGGCCTCTGAAGTGGTAAGTCATCAAATGCAAACTACAGCAAGTTCCACCAAAACTGCAGCCATTGATACTACAGGTTGTTTATAACAAACCAAAGCTGACAGAATAAAGGATGGGGGTTGAGGGATGTCTGCACTGCACACCAAGGTTTTTCTAAAAATATTGTATACCCGCCATTTGTTTGGCACACTGATCATATTTTGTCTATGAGGTAGAGAACTCATAGTGCCAAAGGGGATGTGGTTTATGTTCCCAAGTCTTAATGCTTTTTCCTGTCTGTAAGGCAAAACTCTTTACTACTGTCACTAAAATAAAGCCAAGAGGACAAAAGTCACACAGGCACTGCCATGGTAACAGTTTAACTGTTCCTCTCACTGATCTTTGGAAACAGTCTCTTCAGCAGGATTTTACGGCTCTGGCACTTTGATTTAGCAAACTTTTTATGCAACTCATGAGGGGAATGCAGCCAACTCTGTACACTCAATTTAAATCAACTTGCTGATGATATAAAAAAGAGTGCTGAACCACCGGTTTGCTTCATGTGCTCCCAAACTACCAACACAAACCCTGAGGTATTTATTCCTGAAACGTTAATAGAACAGTCTGGGGCATCAGATCAGTACATGAATTCTGCTTTGATCCCATGTCAGTCCAAAGAGCTGATTTAACAACTCGTTTGGTTACTTGATAGTTCAGAACATAGCTGGGCTTTTTTGCTCCCACTAGGCTTTTGCAGGTTGGGATGCAGTGGGAGCAGAGTGTGCAGCACTGGGGGATCATCTGTCCTGGCTGTGCACCAAGAGATTGTACAAGCAATGTTCAGCAGCTTTCTAATTTTGCCTCATCAAGGAAGAATGATCCTTCTATGGCTTATAGGACCATAGAATGGTTTGGGTTGGAAGGGACCTTTGATAGCTCACCTAGTCCAACTCCCTGCAATAAGCAAAGACAGCTTCAATTAAATCAGGTGGTTCAGAGCCCCATCCTCAATGTGTATTAATTACCTGAGCTGAAACTGAGAACTGCAGAACTTGTACTCACCGAGCTGCAGTGCCAGGCCCTGGACTCAGCTCCAGAGACCCTGGAGGACAGGACACAACAAAGGAGCACTACTCTGTGACCTCTACCCACAATTCAGCTTCCCACAGCAGAAATAACCAGATCAGTTTAATTTTGGTGGCCATTACCAGACTCAGGATCAAGAGAGAGGTCTGTTCCCTACCCACAGAATGAACACAGTACAGACTGTAGCTGTCCCCTGAACCTTCTGTGCAACCACGCTGGAGCCTCTGAGCAGCTTCAGGGATCCTAGACTGCAATTTTGAAAAGTTACTGACTTGTGCTGAATTAAGTGAGCCCTATAGACCAAACTACTTTGAACTTGTGCTTGGGTGGGGACCTGGGGTGAGGTGACAGGAGGCACTAAGCAGGGGGTCACATATTTCTACCATTTCCTTCACTGTAAATTAAAGTCACCTTCCAAGGTTTAACTCACACTGGCAATTCTAAGGAAATAAATTGCATGTTCACATTAGAAAATACAAAAGAATTTGTACACCTGAGCAAATGCTTCATTTTCCCTGTTTTTATGCTATTTCTGTCCAAGCAAGTGCATTTACCTGACAGCTGAATACGGGGTGTGCACAAATAACCCCAACAATTGACCTGGCACTCAGTGAGAACAGAATGTTGCAATGTGAATATTTGGTCTCAGAAATTCAACACCAAACTTCAGCAGAATATAAATAACTGGGTGAAGCAGACTGAACACAAAACAGGCATCTCTCATTCCTCTAAGAAGATTAAAAAATCATTCACGCTTACAGGTTAAAAATCATTGAAACAGAAAATCTCCACACTTGCATTGAGAGAACTTGGAGCTCTCTTTTTGACTTGTCTCCTTTCAAAGCACCAGAACCAAACCCTGCTTGTCAAATCTTTATATTGAAAGGTGCTGCAAAAATGTGTGTTCCAAAAGATTTTTCCCTGCATGGCTCTTCATATACAGAGCTGGTTGCAATGGAAAGGAACAAATCAGCCTGGGAAAAGGATAAGCTCACTGAGCTTTAAACAAATTATCTCAGTTTAAATCACAGGAATAGAAATATTACAGAACACATGAAGAGTGTCCACTGTCAGAGTTGTTCAGCCTCTTGGGCAGTTTAGGTATTAGTATCATGCTGTAAATAGTAAAGCAGTAGTAAATCCTGAAGTCTAGGCATTCAAATAGGAATAATACACAGAGCTGGCATTCTCTGTTTTCCAGCAACTGATCCAACATTTTTCTAATTCCTCTTAAAAGCAAAATCATCTACTTAAAATGAGGTACCAAATGATGCACTTTTAAGGCCAGTGCTGTCCGCAGCTGTGGTGTGAGTGGAAAGATAAACCAGATGGCAAACTCAATAAAAAGGAACCAGTTAAACAGAGACAGATGAACACTGAAAAAACCCCTTTGCTCCATTATTGCTTTTGAACTGGTTGTGATGGCACTGGAAATGGATACCACTGTCAGCCTCCCACCTCTGCCCAGCCAGCTCTTCCCAGCCTCTGCCCAAAGCAGGGAGTTCACACTGGTGTGAAAAACACAGGCTGCTACCACCACAGCTCCACTCCCACCAAAGAGTGGGGTGTGCATGGAGTCACACCTTTTGTCACATCAAGTGCATCCAACAGGAGAAGGCTGACCTTCGGTCTCAAATTCCAGTGTCCGAACACTGAAGTTCAGCTCATTTTAATCCCGTGCTCTGTCTGTAGCTCACAACTCACTGCCAAGAGCCAAGGACTATCCACTTAGCACTGGGTCTCTGTATGGCTGGAGCTGCCATGGAACATAAGCTGACCTTTTGTCATATTTACACATTAAAGCAGTTTCTCTTCCCCTTGACAATGTCCATTAGCAAGGAACAGTATTTGCTGAGCAAATGGAAAAGAGTAAGGGATGCAACTTCAAAATAGCCCTGGAAAAACTGAGCTGTTCTGTCAGCCTCTGAATTCTTTCCCCTCCCACTCCCATTTGATTTTGAGAATCTATTCAGTTAAAATTGGTAGAATCTGCTAAAATAAATACCTTAAAATGTCACAGTGTAGTTGCATTACATTTATCTTTTTAACAGGGCATATAAAATGCAAGTTTATAATGGATTTAATAAGCTGTAAATCATCACTTTTATTCAGTTTCGTTTCTGAGCTATTAATCCTTAATACAGAGGCGGAGTGCTGATTTGCTGGTCTAGGACCTCCCAAGAGAATACTTCCAATAATCCCAATGACATGGAAAGGAGATGTTACTGATTCACCCGAGGCCCTGCTAGACACATCCCATCACCCCATAACTCAATGTTCACAGAGTTTAAGAGTCTTAATTATCAAAGAAAAAAATATATATAATTCCATTTTGGCTTCAGTAAGCTGCAGTTATGAAAAACAAGTGAAATTTGTTCAAAAAATTGCAGGCAAGCCCCTAATAGGGTTATGTGCTTTGTCAGTGGTATTTTGGGATTTTGGATAAGGAACACCCCATGAGGTGCAGCCACAGAGCCATCCTTCCCTTTGCTCTTGAGTCAGACTCTGGTGCATCCCTAGCAGAACCAGCACAAGGAACGCAGTGCTCAGATCATCAGTGGGACACAAAGAACACACACACCACCACAGCCAAGTAATTTTAAAGAATTTTAATAGAAACTTAATATAAACTATTTCAGTCCCTCTTAACATGTAAGACACTGACTCAAAATACTTTTATACCTTTTTTCAAGTATTGCACAATGTAGGTACAAAATTAATATTTACGATTACATTTTCTTCCATAATATATAGCAAAAATCTTTAAACTTTTAACAGAAAATACAATTTGTGTTTCTTTTGAAAAAAGCAAATATTTCATACATTTTAATTCCACCACTAAGGAATATTCTGTACACAACTTTTTAACTTTTTTCAGAATTGATGTCTTTAAGATGGTTATCTTACAATTTCTGTAAAAAAAATACAACATGAAGCTGCTGCAGCTGTCACAGATCACTGTAGTAAAAAGATATAAATGCAATACCATGTTGTAGAAACAATATATATACTCTGATATTTTACAAACTTTGTACTAAATTAAATTATACAATTAGAAAAAGACCAATAAACCCACCTATTAGTGCCAATTTTTTTATACCTATACATATATGTCTGAGCACATATATATACACATGAAAAAATTAGCCACTTCCTTGCTGTATCTTAAATACTGTAAGAGGCCATATTTTTGAGAGTATATTTTTGTAATGTACAGTCAATATAAAATAATTTTGTGCTTGGTTGGCAAATGAAAAAATGATGCATGTCATATTTATCTAACCAAGCCTGAATGTATTCATACTACAAGCCTTAAAAAAAAAATCTCAAGAGGTGGAAAAAAAGATACACCCTTGGGTACGTGCACTTTAACGTGTACAATAGTATTTACTTGGATTTCACTTTAGGTTTATTTTTAGTTAGCCATAACTGGCTGGAATTGCTGGTTAGAATACTGCATGTTGTTTAAACTAAAATTCAAGCCATCCACAAAAGACTTCTCATTTAGACCTCCATAGGCTGCAAACATATCAAAGGCATTACTGTATTGGAGAGGACTGAGGTTAAGGGGGCTGTCACCAGGAAAGGTGCTACTGGTACTACCTTGACCCTGCATGTTGGGGAAAATGAACTCCTTTGCGTTAGGAGACAGGGCAGAAGTCTTCTGCTGTTGCTGTTGCTGACTGCCTAGGCCGAGCCCATAGAGTGAGTGCATGGAGGAAGAGAGGGATTTCTGCTTCAACAGGTCATTGACATTCAAGCCAAGGTTGGTGGGAGAGGTGCGGGCGACCTTGTTGCCACGGCCGCTATTCTTCATTTTGGTTGAGCCAAACTTGGTGGCAGCAAATGTGGCAGTGGTGAAGGTTAAAGGCTGAGTGGAGCGGGGCATGAAGGTCGGGCTCACAGCAGCTGAGTGACCAAAGGGAGGAGAAGGAGAACTAGACACTGAAGATACCGGGTCACTAATAGGCATGAACACCTGGGCCTCGGGGTTAAAGCTGTTCTTGATTTCCTTATCCAACTCACATCCATTTTCATTATCATCCACATAAAGCACTTTCACTGGTCCTTTTTCACCGATTTGGTATGAAACCTCAAATGGGTCAATCCAAACACTAAGATCCTGAGGCAAGTTGCCACGAACATCATCAATGTCCAAACCACTCTCTTTGGATGCTTGTTCTATGACTGGGTCCACTTTCTCCCCTATATGAATACATCTAAACCCTGATCCTTTGTATGGCTTTTCTGGATACCAGTGCCCTTCATACTTCTTTTTCAGAAGTCTTTCAAGCTCTTCACCAAAAATGTTGACACGTCGTCTGGGAAGCTTATTGTACAAATATGAAATAATAAAATTGAGTGCTACTTGGATTTCAAGCTGCATAGCTGCTGTGCCACAGAGTTATAAGTCTGTTTCAAAATCCAAAGAAGAAATTGTTCAAGATGCCACAGGGAAACAAAATTTCATTCAAAACGCTGATTCAAGTTGATTATTATCCTTCACCTTGAGTGCTCTTGTTCCTTTAAGAAAAAAGAAAAGCAAACATATCCAAGTAAGAACAGCGTAAGATCAAGCTCTGAGGCCTATTCTTTCAGCTTCACTTTCTGCAGAAAATAGGTTACTTTTTAAGTGAAAAAATGTGCATCAAACTACATCTGTTCCTGCCTGCAGAAGGTGAGGATGTCAGCTCCACTCAGCGTGACTTACAAACAACACTAGAGAGGATAGGCTTGTGTTTACGTATACAGCATGAGGCACTTCCAAATCACGTGAGCTGGGTGTTTAGTTATTCACAAAGCAGCAAGGATAATTTTTAAGACATCACAGAACTGACAAGCCTGTCAACGGTTCAATTACCAACCCATATTTGGATGATTTATAGTACTCAGCCGCAAAATTTAGTACCAGACCATTAGTTTAGCCTGAAATGTCTTAGTCCAAGGGTCATTAATCACTTTAAAGTTTGGAAACATATTGACTGCAACTGTAGGCTGCAGAATTATAAAAATGTTAACAGTTGCTTTAGAAGGTTTCGTACAAATAGCTAAAATGATGCAACATTTATTTTAAGTCCAACCAAATCTCCCTAAACTCTGCACAGGTGAAATGATGCAAACTGAGGAGAAAATGTCTGCTGTGCACATCCAATAGTTCACACTGAAACACAGTCAGCACAAACATGACGTATGTTCTGTCAGAAAGGTGGCCAAGACTGATAGACTAATTCATAAATTTTTCTCTTTCTACAAATGGTTCTCTATTTTCAGATGCAAGATGCAATTATATACTCAATTATTGTATTGCACTGTGTGTGTCTCAGATTTCAAAAAGTTCCTGGGCTAACTAACAGGGCTTTTGACAGCCTCAGACTGGATTGCCTTTCTCCTTCTTCATGACTCCATTTTATATTTAATGTAAGATATGGTTGTCACTCCTTCACAAAGGACAAAAAAAAAATTAGCTGTGTAAAGTTAGAAAAGGGATGAGAATCAGGTATTAGTACATGAACTGCTAACACAAATCCTGCAGTACCTTGCTAAAAACATACACACACACCACACACCTTTGTCACAAAGTTCCAATAAAACAAAATATGGGAACTGTTTTGGGGATTGTTTTTGGCTCAAGTTAAAAGCCCTAAGAGAATGCCAGTTAACAGGGGGCTTTCTGCACTGCATCACTAAGAACAAAATTTAGCATAGCTGTCACTAAATATTAGAGAAATCAAAGTTAAATTATTTTGATATTAACAATGTGGCTACATGGCTTTTTTATTTCTTGCTTCAAATGATTTCCTTTTAAAGTCTGGAACCCTATTTCCAAGCCATTCGTGTTCTCCCCAACATGGTATGGGAATAGTTTGAAAGGCTACATATATGATAAGGCAACCTTTAAACGTCTGCTGGATCAGCACCGGGTGGGGATAAGGAAAAGAGCGAGGGCAAACAGAAAATATTTACAAAAAGGGCACAATCAGTACCGAAAAGCTGATTGGGTGGTTAAACGGGGCATTAAAAAATTATTTATTAATCCATCTGTACTGTTTCCCTTCCCCCATGTCCTTTAAGAACGCAATGCTCCTTTCAGAGTGCACCAGGCTGACGCTGTAAATTTCTCTACGCGAAACGGATCCACGGCACAAAAGCAGCCTATCAACATATTGGCTTGATCATTTCGAACTTGTTCTTTTTATGTATTTATGGCAAGACAGCAGTATTTCTGGGGGATCCGAGCCCATACGTGGCCCGACAGCAGCGCCCTGGCAGGAGCCTTAAGCAGGGGGAGTTACATAACCAGGCAGTCGGGTCTCATTAGATTTCTCCTCACAGCCCTGCAGCTCCGGCGACAGCGGGAGGAGGAGGAAGAGCATTTTCTGAGCCCGTAAGAAAGCGAAGGAGGAAGAGGAAGGGGGATATCTGGAGGGCAAGTGGGGGCTGCAAGGCCCCTCTCCCGGCACACAGTCGGGCAGGTCCCGCAAGGCGCTGCCGGCGCACCCGGAGTGGCCCAGCGCCGATTACTCAGTCGGCACCTCGCCCTCTTCCCCACCCGAGCGCGGCCAGGGCGGCCTGGGGGGAGCGACCCCTCAGAGCCCAGCCGTGCTCTCTCTCCCAGCCCCTTCCCCGAGGAGCCCCTGCACCCACCGGTCCCCNAGCGCTGCTCACACCCCCACAACGGGCGCGCTCGGCCGCAGCAGCTACAGTGCGCCTGCTTCTGCCCCACCACCCGCCGCGCCCTTACTTATAGCCTCCCTTGCCCTGCCCACGGCCGCGCCCCCCAATCACGTCCCACGGGGCCACACCGCCCAAGCCCCACCCTCCACTGACTAGAGGCCGGGTGGCCCCGCCCCCACCTAGCGAGGCTCCGCCCCCCGCCCTGGGCCCTCCACTGCCTCCTATCCCCCGCGGTGCGGCGCGCGGGGCCAGTCTGACATCAACGTGCTGCTCGCTTCGCGGCCCCGTTGCGTCACTGCCGACGTCAAACCCTGCCCTGGCGCCCCTAAGCCCCGCGGGGAAGTGAACGGGGGGAGCGCTGAACTACATCTCCCGTGACCACCGTAGTCCGTGGGGGCCTCGGTAGCGGCGATGGCGGGGCTGGTAGGGGCCGCCTGCACGACTGGCACCCCTCAGGCTCTGCAGTGATCCGGGCGGGCTCCTTCCTGAGGGGGGAGCGGGACGACGACCCCCCCCCCACCGCGTGCCCGGCAGCTAAAAATACTCCCCACAGGTAGCAACGCCCGGCGATTGGCTGCCTGCTCGAGCGGCTGCCGCTGATTGGTCAGCGGGGCCGGGGGGGCGGAACCAGGCCGGGTTTTGGCGGAACAAGGGTGAGCGGTGGTGGGAGGGGAGTGCCTGTACCTTGGTGCTGGCGGGGCGCGGTGCGAGGTCGGGGGCGCTAGGGGTGTTTGGGATGGAGTGGCGTGAGTCCGTTTGGGGTGGGACCCACTCCAGTGTTCCTTAAAACATCCTTGGGTTTGCTCTTAAACAACCCTCGGGGTGTTCAGGGTTGGCGCTGGGGCGGTTTCCCTCACACCCGCCAGCAGGACCCGATTTTGGAGGACAAATTGTGAAGGGGTTTTTTTTTAGCTTTTGGTTTTGTTTTTTTTTTTTTTTTTCCCTCCACCTCTTGCTCTGTTTGTATAATAATAAAGCATTTTGGTATAAGCGCTACATGGGTCCCGGGAGAAATTTGGAAATGCCAGTCGGAAGAAATGCCAGGACTTTTAACCCTTTGTAGCTGAGAGTATATATGAGAATGGGAGGCAGTAACCCAAAAGATGAAATATTAAGAGAAAGAAGAGGGTAATATTTAGGATTTTCCACAGCTTGACATTTCTGAGGGAAGGCATAATTCATTATAAAACATAGCTTTTATTCAGATGTATCAATGTTGATGCTACTGGGATTGCAATATTGCAAATAACTGGAAAATCTTGATTAAGACTCAAAATATTTCCAATTTCCCCCTGTATTTCTCACCCATTTTTAAATCTAGAGGGCTGAACATACCTTCAGTGAAAACTAGGTCACTTGTCACTGTGCACCCCAAATGGAAAATAAAATGTGAAGATTATAACATTACAAGCACTGGCAACTGGGAGACTATTGGGAACTGCTGTAGCATTTCTGGGAATCTGAAAGAAAGTCCTGGGTATTTGTTTTGATCAAAAAGAGACAAAGTGAAACAGCTCCCTAAACAGAGAAAGTGAAAAGACAAATACAGGGGGTTGTTTTGTTTTGGTTTTTGTTTTGACATTAGAGCTCGGGAGTCTCCGTGGAGCAACAAACACACATTGGCGGGTGACATCAGTCACCAGGTGACGGTTCAGCTCTCGCTCTGCTCAGTTCTGGGGTGGCAGCAGCAGATTTCCCTTTGAAGTGGGGAAAACTGCACAGTGCCGCAGATCAGTGTTTTCAGGTGAGATTTCATAAGGAGCTTTACAAGCCCGGTAACTGCTGCTGAGCTGCTAAAAAAACCCAGGTTTTAAAAGCAGAGACGTTCTTTTAAATGGCTTTAGTGCTACATGAGAAGCATTAGGAACTGAATTAAAATGTACTGAGTTAAACATTGGTAATCAAGGCAGCCATGGGATCCTTTAAAGCTGTAAAAATCGGGATTTGCTTTTCTGGGGCTTATGGAAAGGAAGCTTCTCATGCAGCCCATGCTGTAGAAAAATCCAGTGTTAAATGCAACTAGACCAATTTTTAGGTCCCTCCCACCCCAAACCATTCTATGATTCTAAATGTTCATGACGGGTTATTGGCCCAGGAATAACCTCTTATCTTAACCTTAGAGAGGATCAACTCCACTTCTAGTGTTCCAGTGAAAGTTTCAAATTATCCTTTTTGTCTGAAAAAATAGCTTTTAAACTGCAGTGATCACAATGTGGTCCACATACGGCATGTCAGAGGTAGGTGGCCAAACTGTAGTAGTGTTAAATTATTAACACATAAACCCAGAGTTTAATCCAGAATAATTTGTATTCTTAAAACCTTGACTGGCGTTTTGATCCACAAGGGTCAGAGTAGGGCCTGCAGAGTTTTTCATTCCTTTTGATTAATACACAGCAATAACAAAATGTCTGCGTCCCTGCTAGAAGAATCTTTAGAAATGCAATCAATACAAAATAACTCCAGCAGCAAAATTTTACTCATGTTGCCAATTCTATTTAGCTGGAAGATTAATCTTAAAAGGAAAACTATATATTCTCATCTCTCCTGACACACCTTGACAAGTCTTCTCCCCAGCAGAGCAAATCCACACAAGTATTTCAGAGCAGGGCAGGAGGCAGGAGTGAGATTAGAAGTAAGAAGACTTTCTTAATCTGTATTAAATAAGAAGGGTTTGATCTCATGCCCTGTTCATAGCCAGATCCTGCAATGCTGGCCAGCAGACAGCCATCAGCAACTGAACTACAATTTCCACAGTCTGGGTCTCTGCAGAATAATCTCTAAATCTAAGACCTCTGCATTGTAAAACAACTACATTTCCACAAAACCTTGCAGAGAATGCACAGGCTTGACAAAGAGACCTTCCTTTATGCTAAAGAAATCTAAATTTTGTTCCTGAAATAATAACTAGCCCTCTTTAAAAATCTAAATTAGTATTTTTTATTGGTCAACACAATGTCCAAATCCAAAATACAGTTTGTTAATCTTAAAATTTGTTTAAAGCAGTTATATATAACCAAGAAAATTTTTACTAATTATGTCAACAAGGACAAGAATTTTTAATCTCAGGAAGACAGGCTCAGAATTTTCACCACCTGTCCTTTTCATAGAATCCTCTTCTCTGCTAAATGAATGTTGCTGTACAGAATATATAAGATTTATCCTGACGGTGGACATGAAGCTTTGTGTCATACATTCCTGAATAGAGTGCAGTCTCTTTTTTAACATTTTCCTATTTAGGATCAAAATTCTCATTTTAGCGTGGGAGCCTGGGCTTTGATCCTGAAAAATTGGAAAGCTTTCCCCATTGTATTCATCTCTCTCTAGCCCAATTTTATCCATTTGCTGATTTTAACATGTGTTCCTTTTCCCCACTCTCTATCAGTGTGAGCAACCAGGCCTGGCTGCTCTCCAGCAGATATCTTAGGACTGAGTTTGAAATGGGATGTAGATTCTCTTATATTTCATTTTACCAGCAGTGATTTTTCCATAAATACTTAGATTAGAAAGGGGGTCTGGACCTATCAGGTGTTGTCCAGTACCAAGAGCTCTCTGACCACAAAGGTTTTTTGAGGTGGGAAACCACAAAATCACCTTGTAACTCATATTCTTTCAATGGAGTAAAAAATAAGCAGGAGCAGAATTCAGGCAAAACAGCCAGGTCACCTTCTAGGAGAGCCCCAAGCTTGTCTCTAATTCTGTGAAGGTGCATGTGGTGGTTCCCAGCAGCGGAGAGTAGCTGGCGGGCAGGGGCTGGCACAGCTCAAGCTGCCAAGGAAATGCACATGGCAGGATGTGTGCCATGACTCTGTGCTACCTCCTGCCTCCAGGGCAAACAGCCCAGGCTGTGTCCAGGCTTGGCCCTCTGCCGCTCAGGGGGCTGAGAAGTGGGAGTAGTGTCCTGGGAACATGTAGGGAAGGGGTGGAGGCAGAAGGACTTCACAGTGTCTGTCGGTCTGGGCAGGGGTACTGTTGTGACAGAGGAGGAAGAACAGCTCTTGAAGTGGAAGGAGGGAAATATTACAGTAAAAGGGGGAAAATGGAGAACAGAGGGTACAGTACTAATGGGCTGAGAACAGCCCAGCATTGATCACCCCATCCTGGAAACCCTGGAAGTCTGGGTATCAATTCGGGTGGGATGCTCTGGGTCTGGTCTGCCCCACAGCATAGCTGGGCAGGCAAATCCAAACACCAAAACCAGGACTTGCTCTGCTGTTACAGTGTGTGATGTTAGTGTCTCTGGTGATGCCAAGATTTTAGAAAGTTGGCTACCAAGAGCTGGAGCTTGAATGCCACAGATTGAAAGGCAGGTTCCAGATCTGGGTTTGTGTAGGGAGTACACTGAAAAAAACCTTTTAAGTTGGTACTTTCTTAGAAATTAGTGACTCTTCTTAATTGAANTAAATAATTTTTTTCTGGGCCAACATCAGTAGAAGGAACTGATCTGCAGGAGATTAGAGCTCAGAACTCACAAGAACATCACTCTCTCCTAAGTGGAATGCTACCAATATTATAGCTTACCTGGAAAAAGTTGATAGAGTCCTGAGCAAGACACAGAAAGCAGCTACTGGGTAAGAAGGAGAAATAAAACCAGGAAAAATAAAGATTTTACACCAAATCTTTTTCCTTCCCAAAGTTTCATCCATCTTCAAGGATGAAACTTCAAGTAAAAATGTGGGTTGTTTGTTTTGCCTGAAGATGGTATAAGGTAGGATCTGTTCTTGAAGAGGAGCCTGATAAGAAACATTTTCAGAATGGGGTATAGATTCTGAGAAGGCCAGTAAAAAAGAGTGAAATGAGGAGTAAGTAATCTAAAACTTCTGTAAAAAGTAATGGTCACAAGTAGAGAGAAACTGTAATAGCAGGGTAAGGGAATGGGAAATATTTTATGAGCATCAGAATTTCCTATAGCTGTGAATAAATGGGCTGAAGAAGGAGGAAGGAAGATTGATGTCATACATTAGAAAGGCTGACCTTTGAAGAAAGTTTTATTAAAATCCAATATAATTTTTTCTCGGGTTCACCTTTGTGCTGGGATCCTGCCAGTTTAATGTCAGTTAGTTGTGCAGTATCTGTTAATAGATAAAATTATGAGGTGGGGATTGTCCTAGCTGATAGCCATGGAACTTCTAAGTTAATAAGCTTCAAGTGCTTTACTACGCTCATTCCAAACAATGACTCATAAACAGTTTTAAAGAAACAGAAAGCTGCTTTTTAAACTGTCAGTACTTTCGTGGGGATCAAAAATAAACATTGAAGATGAAGGGCTGATCTTTTGCCCTTTCAGTTTCTGAACAGATGAAGGTAGCTTGAAAACGTGTCACTAGGAATTTACTTAAGAATTTTGTGTACTTAGCATTTTCCAGGAAGGTAAGTAAATTTTTTTTCCTGAAAAGGGAATTCCAAGAAAACTGTTCAGTCTTATTCAAGAGAGATACTGAATGTGAAAAAAAATAGATAATAAATGGGAAAAAAATGGCAGTACAAAGAAATAGCTTTCATTCAGTCCATTCAAACTGAAAGACGGAGCAATGGAGGGTTGACTGTTTACCAAAATGGTCCAATAAGCAGAAAAATTCTGCTACTTTTTTGACATTCTGATTATCATCAGCTAGGGTAAAAAAAAATACCATCTGAAAATTACCAGGGGTCTCTTTTTGAAATAAATCGAAACTGAACTTCATTTAGGCAAAGATCCAGCCAATACCACCTTTCCTGACTAACCACAATGTCCTCTAAGCCAAATCTGCACCCTTTGGCTCTCCCAGCAATGCTGTCTGTTTACTTAGGAAGGATCAATGAAGCCTTCACTGTTTGCTAGTTCTTCAATAAAGTGATGTAGACACACCTTTGAATGAGAAGAGGAAGAAGGATGTTTCCCTGCACTGTCAATTTATTATCAAGATTGGAAGGTGCCTCAATTTTTTGCAACAGAATCCAGAACAAAATATAATTTTAACATCCCCAGATCTCCCTTGGTTCTTGCCTAAGAATTTAAAACAACCGAGAACAGTGCGGCTCAGTAAGAAGCCATCCATATTTTAAGCTTTCAGGCAATCCCTTTTCTCTGGACCATGTGGCTGTTGACTGGGTTTCTTTTGCCTTTCTGCATACTGTTCCTATCAGTAACAGTGTTTTGTTCTGAGCCCAGGACTTGGAGAGTTTGATTAGTGACTACCAGGTGACAGGCAGAATATCACCTTTAGGAAAGGCACTGGTTAGAGGTGTTGGTGCTGGGTCTGAAGGCAGTCTGATTTGAGAAGTGCTGAGTTAACCTGCTGTGCTGTCATGCTGTGACAGTGTGAGTGATGGTGACTTCAAAGTGAATGAGTTCAGATGTCTGTGTCTTGATAAATACAGTCTGAAAATCATCCTCATGAAAAGATAATGAAAACTATCTTCATTAAAAAAGAAAAAAAAAAAACAAACCAAAAACCAACAAGGGTGTTTCTTTTCAGCTGAACAGGAACCCAGTACTTGTGAAGACATGAAGAGCTAGTTGAGTGGAAAGATGTCAGGATATGATAGCTGAAGGTTTGATCCTGAATCTTTAAGGGTATTATCCATGGGCGAAAAAAAGCCACTGGAAATTTCTCTTTGAGCTTGCTGTGCTACAGATCTGGTTCTTACTCAGCTCCTATTAAAGTCCATTGAGTCAAGGAGACAGGAATAATGGAAGGGAATGAAAATTCAAGCTCTGTGTTTGCTCCTGAGACATACAAAGTAGATTTTATACAGTTTGTGCATCCTGTTCATGTAAGGAGCAGTTCATGGGAGACTCAGTCTGTCACTGGCATTGAAATGATCACTTGGTTCAAACAGTAAATCACTCATTTACTCTCCAACTTCTGATTCCTAAAGGTGTAATTCTCAACATAATATAATAAGTGCCTTAAAAGATTAAGCAAAAGGTCGTATTAGCATAACATCTTTCCTGAACTGATGTCAAAATGGTGCATAAAGCCACACCTTGAAATCCCCCAGGATAGTGCTCATGGGACTTGCCAATAACACAATTTCACAGAGATTCTTCTGTTTCACAGGTCACAGGTCTTTACCCTGTGATGGATAGATTGAGCCACCCTTGTGTGCCTACATATATATGACTGCTTCATTAGAACAGAATTTTTTCTGTAGAACACACAACCCAGTAGGAGCCATTATCTCATGTGCTATTATTAATGCAAAGACTTCAGTCAGTCCTTGCACACAGCAGTGGATCTGTGCAGTCTCAGGAATAGCTGTAACTAAGATCTTCAGAAACAGGGATAAAACAGCCATGTCACACAATTACATTGAGTTTGGCAATGGGAAGAAGAGATTTCTTCTTGATCTCATATGACAATTATCTTCCATGCTGGGAAATGAGCACTTGGAGTGACATACTTTTTATTGTAGCTAAAGGAACTCAGATTTGTAAAGAAAATTATTCTGCTGTGTGACCATATTATCTAAATTGCTTTGTTGCCAATGCATAAAAAACTGAATATAAAATTGCCTGAGCATAATTGAGTGCTGACTCACCCCCCGATTAGGGTAAATGGTGCAGTGTTCCAGGGTGCCTTGGAGCTTTCTACAGTCCTATGTGAAATCTCCTGATTGATTTTTTTCCTCCTCCAAGCAAACTCATGTTTCATGCTCCTATTTGAGGCTAGATTCTACAAATCCAGCTGCTGTCACAAGACATCTTCCCCCTGCTTCGTTATCTTGATCAATTTTCTGCAGAAACTCATCTTTCATCCTGGCTGGTACATTTGCCTCCCTTGTGATTATTCCAACTCCTGGCTCTCCATAGCCACTCTCTGAGCTCCAGCTCTAACTCTCTAGTTTCTAAGGCTGTATTGCTGAGGATGTTTTCTCACAAAAAGCTTTTCCATAAATTCTCACAATTTCATTTCAGTCTATCCAAGGCTGCATACACACATGATGCTTCTCAGAACAGACTTTTAATAAAAGTACATGCATACATGAGCTAGAAAATACAGATCCAAATATATTTAAATGGATTTTTTTTAATCTTGAAAATAGCCTTATACTCATTTGGAGCTATAAATGTGTGATTATGCTTAAAACCATAAGAATTGTGAGGTTTTGAAATTTAAGTATAAGAAGGGCAATTGTAAGAAACAATGCCAGAGACCCGGGGTGAACTGAGCCACAGCTACTGGGCAGAGAGCTCAGATTTAGCTGACTATGGCAATAAGTCAAACCAGCACTCGTGCCTTGGGTGATCTCTGTTTCAACACTCCCTCAGGAAGTGAAAAGAAATAGAAGAAGAAGGGCTATGACCTAAATGAATTAAAGCAATTATTAACCAGCAATCCCACCTATGAGGATTTGCAAAAGATGCCAGCCCTCAGCTGGAGGATCTGGGAGCGAAACCAGTCATGGAAGTGGCAGAAATTATTTTATTTCCAGTTATCTGTGAACATCTCCTTTCTGGCTGGCTGAACTATTGCATGAGCAGCTGTTGAAAACCAAGTAAGGAAGAGGCTGAAATTTGTTTCCTTTATATGTGGGACTGGTTTCAGAAAATAAAGAGTAATTTCAGCACACATGTCAGGTTTAGATTCTCCAGAAGGACTTGTCGCTGCACAGCCCAGCCTTGTCCCTTATCAGGAATTGTAACTTTTGTTGTCTGATAAATGCTTTGCCTCAAAGAGGATAAAGCCCATTTATCTCCAGCTCCAGAGAGATAATAAGGCAATTGTTCCTTCACACCAGGTGATCTGATCCCTGGAAGTTCTCTTCTGAGTTGGATATTTTCTCCAAGAGTTTCCTTCTTCCTGTAGAATAAAAAGAAATTTAGTTGAAATGCATTTCCAGAGACAGTCCCTTAAGAATAAAACTAATTGTAAAAAACAACTTAAATTGGTAAGGAGGAGTAAATCTAAAATTCAGAGCTGATCTAAAGCTGGGTGAGAATCCAGCCAGAGTTAAGGATTTAGTCTCTTCTGGTTGATCAGCACAAAGGCTGTACCTTTTCAAAATAAACACACATTTAAAAGATGTAATGGAAAAAAAAGGAATCTCGGTGGAGAAAGCAACATATTCTGAGATGTAAACAAAATGCTGTCAGAACCCTTCAAAGATAGGAGTGAAATACATAAAAGCGTCGTGGCTTCCCCAGACAGGTTAGTGTTGGTTGTTACTCCCAGCCCAGACTGCATTTGATAGCTCTCTCTCACTTGTATTGCCAGAAGTGTGTTTTGAAAGCCGAGTGTTTCTATCCAGATTGTTCTTTCTGAGTGTTTGACAGCAGCCTACCCAAGTGACATCCAAATGGGCACAATTAATTGCTACATCCCTAATTCAGCTGAATCAGGGAAGTGCCTAGATGACAAGGAAGAACATCACTGGGAAGACTCAAGGGAAGCACCAGGAGATTTGCCAAGGGGAGCAATGGATTCAATGTCTGCAGCCACTCCAACATTTAACCTCTTCATCTACGACAACTGGTGGTTTACTCAGCTGCTATTTACTGTTACCCCGCCAGGAGGAGTGCGGGCAGAGCAGGGAGCAGAGCACCCTTGGCTGGAAGTCCCAGCTCATTCTGCAGCAAAGATAAGCATTTGGATGGAAATTCTTGAAAGGGATGAGGCCGGGCAGACTGTCCCCATGGGCGTCTCTGAGCAAGCAATCAGTCCTCCCTTTAATAGAGATACAAGATGATCAGGGAAGAACATGTTTCTTAAATGTGTTGGAAAAATGAGGCTGGGACATCTGTCATCTTTGGTCTACAGAGCGATGGAGGTTCCTGAAGAAGCAGCAACACCTGCACAATGAAACAGGAGTAACTCTGCTGGTCCTGCCCTGCAGCTTGTGCTCTAAACTATAACTGATGAGTGTAAAGGCCCTGACCAAAAAAAGCTTCTACAGACTCCCTTTTCTAAGGTCTTTGATTTTACTGGAATATGTACAGCAGTAAAATTTATATAGACAATGGGAAAGCCATGTCCTGGCCTGACCCTGCCACAGAAAACAACAAAACAAAAGGGCGGGGATTTGGGGTCACGTTTGGGGAGGATCCATGATTCAGCATGTCTGTTTACAAAATCTCCTCTAATTTGTTATGTAATGAAGGAGTGGGGCAAACACCTGCAGCTCCAGGCTGCTGCTCCGTTGTGAAAAGGTACAGCCTGGGCAGTGACAAGCATCCGGGGAATAAGTGAGTTTCAATTAGGGCAGTAGGTCAGAAAGAGCAAGATGATTCATATCCAGGATGTACTCCAACCCTCCACAATAACACTCAGCAATTCTGTTCAGCTTTGCTCCTTCAAAGTGCCTGCAAACACGTCCTTTCCATGGCACTGGCAGGTAACAGGCTGAGAGGTTTGGTTGTGCACTGAGACCTACTGATTCCCGGAATAACTGAGCTATGCTGGGAAAAAATGCCTTCTACAGCAACAGAAAGGAATGAGACAGCTCTGTCCTAGTCACAGCATGCCACTGTTTGTTTAGAAATCAGGGGACATAAAGATTCACACCCCAAAATTATATATAAGGTACCCAGAATTAATAGCCTCTTTTAGGGAGCCATCTACATGCAGTTTTCCCAGGAGTAAGGAACAGATCATGACAGATGAGGTTAGGAGTGCTTGGCTCCTAGGTTAGTGCCCTGATAATGCCTCTGCTCAGCTGTGCAAATCATATTTTACTTGCTTGACTGTGAATTGCTGGGCAGTGGGATGTAATTTTCCATGCTTGCTGTTGGCACTGGGTTTTACCTTGACTTGCATCTGATAGTGCAAGTTCTGTCAACATTGTTTCACCTTTTGGAAAATAATAATTAAGAAGCCTGGATGATAGCCATGTATTAGTACTTAAGAATTCATGGCCAGCTCCACTAAAACCTAGTCACCATAGTTTACTACTCTGCCACAGAATGTCTTTTCCAGGTTTACCTGAAGACTGGGATGTAAGAAAAACTTAGGGGTGCCTGACATACATTGGGTTGACTTTGATCTCTCTGAAGACAAATCCTTTAAAGTTTAGATCAAGGAATCTTTTAATGAAACAAAGAAATCATGCCACTTATATCAGTTCCAGATATAAATAAGTCTGCTAGAATGCTGGAGTCCAGGGCACAGAGAATGTTTCTCTGCCTGTTCTGAGATGCCCTGATCCTCAGCAGAACACTGCTTTTAACCTTTGTCCCTGGAGAAAATTACCAAGGCTTTGGGATGAATTAGAATCTACAAGTGTGTGAATTAGATAGTGGTAGTGGTAGATAGTAATGCAGTTTATCACAGGGTGAAAATTTTAGAGTTTTGGGATTTTAGTATGGAAGTAAATAGGAGACAAGATGGAGGATTCTGGGCATTGTCTCATCTCCTTCTTGTTCTTCGTCTACTCCATTTTCTGCAGTGTTGGTGGCACGAAATTATTGGTTAGAGAAAGCCGCAGTGTAGGTGTTGCGTGTATAGACAAATAATTAGTTATTGGTAGAAAGGTAGAAACAAAGTATGTTTTAAGAGTTAATTGGTTGAAATAGCTTTAAAAGACCTTGAATCTGTGTGTCTGGGGACCATTTTGTGCCTTGCTTCTTGTATGCTAAGTCTGGTGTACAGACAGTGTACTGAACTTCTGACAAGAGAAAAATAAACAATAGCCCGAAGACCAAAAGAAGAGTCTTGTCCGTCTTTCATTTCTGGCAGAGAACCCGCAAGGGGAAACCCCCTCAGAGGGCTCATGGTGGGGGGGGGTCCACATGCCGTTGTCGGTGCCACAAACCCGACACTAAAAATAAACAGGAGCAAGGCAGAAAGGAGACAACCATGCTCTGCAATGTCAGTCCAAAGTGACTGACTGATGGATGATGATATGGCTGGCTGGGAAAAAAAATCAGTCTAAAAGTCTTGCTGTGAGCCATCTGGCAAATCTTCCAAAGGATATTGCTGTAAAATGGCACTGGATTTGTACCCACTTCGCATCTCCTGCTATCAAGAAAGGCTATTTACTCCTTTAATGAAGTGAAGATTTTGAAATCTCTACTGTGACTCTCATCTCATTGTAGCCCTCCCCACAGCCTGTTCTCTGTATCCTCCCCCCACCAGTCTGCCATGGATGCAGAATCTTATCCCAGGATCCTTTAGGATGGAAAAGATCTGTAAGATCAAGACCAGCTGTAACCCAGCACTGCCAAGCCCTCCACTAAACCATGTTCCCAAGTGCCACACCTGCAAGTCTTTTAGATACCTCCTGGGATGGTGGCTCCACCACTGCCCTGGGCAGCCTGTTCCAATTCTTGGCAGCCATTTAGGTGAAGAAGTTTTTCCTAATATCATCACAGGATTATGGAATGGTTGGGGTTGGAAGGGACCACTTGAGATGTCTGATCCAACCCCCTGCTAATGCTGGCTTACCCAGAGCAGGTTGCACAAAGTAAAGATGATTTTTTAAAACATCTTCCCACAGTAAAGATGCTCTTCAACATTTAGGGCGTCACTAAGACACAGAGCACACTTGACTCCATCCAGGCTATTCCAGACCCTCTACCTCTACCTGAGCTGTTCACAGCTCAGAATTCTGTTCCCTTGTCCTGCAGGGGAGGCATAAGTTCACAGGGCCAGGATTTGTAGCACATGCATCCTCTTGCTTCAGAAGCATCATTACTTCATGCTTGGAGCTGAAGGGCCACATTTCATACTTCTGAGCAGTAAAAGGCTTATTTTCATAACTGAGTCATTTGGACTCTGTACCCCAGAAGGCAACAATAAATATCACCACTGGCCATTTCCTAATGAACATAAAGGAGTAACAATTTAATGTCACTTCAAAAAACCAAAAAAACTTTCCATGAAAATAAAAAAATCTCTAAAAGACAGGCTGTCTGGATAGATATTAATGATTTTTTTTTCCTGCTTCTTCAACTCCTCCCATGTGGTCCATAATCAGCTGTAACTGAGTTCATGACCCTCCTGAGTTGTGATGAAGTGCAATGGCTTGAGACCGTGGAACTGGGAGTACTGCACATGGATAACCCTGACTGAGGAGCACCTGGATATCTGGTGGTCAGACACTCCTGGGTTTTAACATGGGCCCAGTAAAAGCTATTTTCATCCTAAATGATCTTTGATATTGAAACTAGAGTTAACCTGGACGGTGAGCGGAGATCATCTGCTCTGAGAAATAAACCAAGGGAGAAAGAAGTGGGAGAAGAGTGGGAACATAATGAAGGAGAGGGACCCTTTTGAGAGAGGAATTAATTTGGAAACATGCAGTGATGGAAAAAGGAACACGGGAAAAACTGGTGTTGCATCTCCCCATCACTACCTCTCAGGTCCCTGTCCTGGCTCAACTGCCAGCCACATTTGTCATTTGTAATTCTCAGCCTTCTTAGATAGATGGGGCTAAGATGCAAAAGCTGATTCAAAGCAGTTCCTCTCACCTTTGCTACTGCCAATTTTAGTAATTTTTAGTCAGGTTGGTTTGGTTGTTAATAAGGACTTGAGTCTAATTTCACCATGTGCAGCAGTAACTTGTTAACAAGCTGCTCCAGGAGGTCTTTGTAGGACAGTGGAAACCAGGGAGAGGAAATAATTACAATGTTTACACCTATGGTAGTCTGCTTCAGGACAGGTATAAATAGATCCATAAGTGTTTGTTCACTTAAAAGTTCAGCCCAACTGCTTTCTCAATTGCCAGCAGCAGAATTAATGGATGGTTTGTTTTTTTTTTTAATTAGGGCAAAGATCATCTACTAAATCACCCTCCCTTCCCACTAGACTGCAAGTAGTATTTAAAAAGTTACAGAATTTTTACCAAAACCAGATATTTGGTGTATAAAAGTACAGGCAGTTTTTCAAAGCATTCTATTTGTTTGGAAAGGGAAGGACAATTAGATCAGAAAACTCAATTCAGCTTCAGAACTGAGGAACTTAATGGGAAAAAAAGGAAGGAATTTACATTTCATTCACTTGGTGCATCCAAAAAGCTCTAGACTGGTGCATGCAAAGAGTAACTCCCTTTGGAGCAACACCACAAGCTTTGAGAAAGCAGTAGCTAAAGTGTCTGAAAGCACCCTGTTTCTTGTCCTCTGCTCTCTAAAGAGCAGAGGGAGCACAACACAACATGCAGATGGGGTAGAGCGGGGGTCCCAGCAGGTTATGAGGACATTGACCTGTGGGCTGGGCAGTGGGACACTTGCATCCAGTTTGAGTATCCCAGAAATAACCTACCTGACTCAAAGAAGGTTTGGAAACTTCTCCTGAGGGCTCAGCACACCTTGATGCAGGAGGAAGAAGAGCCCAGTGTGGGTAGCCTGGATCTCTCTCCGGGAGCAACACTCCCACAGCTTCATCTACTTGTGGCTGGAACCCAAAGGCCTGCCAACATTTATTTTTCCCCGCACCAAATCATTTAAATAAACTTCCCCAGTGTGGGCTCTAAGAAATGCAATAAACATTATTTGTGTGGCTCCTTGGGAGCTCAGCTAATGGGCCTCCTGGAAGGACTTGCTAGGCAAATGTGCTGCCTCTAACATCCCACGCTGAAACCTCACCTTGAACTCCATAACAGCCCATCAGTGCAATACCTGCTTCTGCCTATTGTTCAAGCTGCAGTTACCACATTTAACCAAACAATAGCTAAAAAACAAAAGACTTTTAAAGTGACTTGTGGCGTCTGCTGAGCACCAGCTGCCCTTTTTGTGTTCTACTGTGTCTTTGGTCCCAATGCTCCGTGCTCAGATCTCCTGGGTCCCATTCAGCTGCAAAAGCCCAAAGCTACAGTGAGAGGAACAATCTAATCTGGTAGGGAAATAAAACAGTTGATGACTCATAAAAGCAAAAGGGACAGGTATTTGAAAGGAAAATAGCAGAACAGATTCAGATGTAATTGTGAGTCCTATCACAGGAGTGCCTGGAGAAGTAGTGAGTTCTGCCACATTCTTCCACTTGAGCCCCCAGCCAGCTTCAGTGGAGCCAGGACTCAAACCTGTGGTTTCAGGTAGCCTTAATAAAGCTTGGATCTGAATTAAACCACTCTTCTGCATGCCTGGGGATGTGGTGGCGTATGGCAGCCTTGGCTGCTTCAGGCTGACCTGGAGCATCTGAAGGAACATGTTAATGAGTGACAGCTCAAAGCAGTGGGACAGAGCTGTGTGCAGCCACAGGAGCTGGGGCTCTGCTGGAGTCTGAGATAGCCTGAGGGAGAAGGAGATGTTCAAAGATTTCCCATGGGGAGCTGACTCCAAAATCAACTCTTCTGAAAGCAGCAACAACAGCACAAGACCCTGGGCAGCACAGGGATGCATGTGGAGAGCAGGATGGGAGGCTGAGTCCACTCACCTGAACAACCACCTTCCCCCCTGGAGGGGCAGCAGGTGGAGTCAGTGTCTGCTCTTCAGGGGAAGAAGGACTCCAGACTGGTTCAGACACCCCCGTAATGCAGATGGGTGGGATATCATCCCTGAGACTGATGGGACTCCCTCGTAGCCCAGCTGTAGCACTTGGGGCTGTCTCCTCTGTGCTCCCTTCTCTCTCCTCAAGGCAGCATAAAGAGGCCAAAGGAAATCTGAAGAAGAACGATTTCCTTTACTCAAGGATTCCTGTTTAAAGCTACAGCTATTTACAGATTTTTTCTATTCCTATGCTTGGCAGAAGTTGATAGTATTTATTAAGCTGATCTCAGGCTTGGGTCAGAACTGGATCCTGACTCTTGATACACAGGCAATCATCAGAGCCTGTTGTGTTTGCATGAATGTACTAATCCTGCCTCTGCTTCCCGAATGCATAAAGCAATGTATAGGACCACTCAGCTCTGAGAGACTTGGAGATAGCTGCAGAGGGCAAGACAATGTATTTAATATGGAGAACTCCAAGGCAAGCTATTTTGGTACCTCAGGATCATTAACATTTTTGAAAGTCTGAGAAGCTGCTAACATTTATAAGACATGACAACCAAGATTCATTCTCCCAGATGGAGAAAGAGCTCCTATTTTTCACATACACTCGAGATATTGATAATTTTCTCATTTTCTGATATGACAGGGATTGGGGATTTTTTCCCCACTGAGACAAGATGACTGACAGATGGAGATAAGAATTTCTCATAAAGAGAAGCAATGCATTTTTACACAGCTGAGGCTGGAAGAAAGCAGTAATTGTCCTAATACATAGGCACAGCCCTCCGGAATGGCTGATTATTTACTTCAAGAGTCAGTCATCACGGACCAGAATGCCAGGCTTGTCTTCCCAAGCTAAGATGTAAGCTGAGATAAGTGCAAACAAACCCTCACCCCTCTGCCCACCTGCTGTGCTGCTGTTGGGTGGTGAAGGCTGGTCCTGGGTGGTAATGCTAGCCTGGGATACCCCAACCACGGTGGGTCAGACCAGCAGAGATTCACCAATGCCTTTCCCATGGTGAGTCCAAGACACTGTCACAGAGGTGGCACTTGGCACAGGCTTATTTCAGTTTTAGAGTCATTCTCAGCAAGCACTGGGGTGCTTGGAGAGCCCAGGCAAACTTGCAGCAGGAGTTAGAGTTGCCACTGCAGAACCCATCTGGAATCTGTCTTAAAGACAACAAAAAACACTAAAACCCCCTCAAAACAACAACAGTAGTAAAAAGAAAAATCAAAACAAACAAAACCCACACCAAACCCCCCAAAAGAAAGCCAGAGAAACTGCCTCCAACTCTTGGGCCAGGACAAAGCCTTGGAGCAACAGGAGAGCAAGAGTGCCCATTCTCAGCATCGCCACCACTTCTGTCCCCCTAGAGCAGCTGAGCATCGTTGCTTCCTGCAGGGATCCTCTGGAAGTGTCTGGCTTTTCCCATGCTAGACCACATCTTGCAGGGTTGTAGCTGTTGTACTGGTACACACAAGCCAAAATTTACACCCCTTTAACCTGCTTTCCTCCCAGCCTCCTCTTTCAGCTGTTCTCCCCTCTCGCTATCTGCAGATTCTGTTCTTCTCTACTGTTCCTAATACTGTCCTATCTATGCCAAGTCCCATCCTACTCAGCTCTCATTAAATCCCAGACCTTGGGGAGAGCTCTTCTGCATTTGTCTCCCAGCCAGATTTGTCTCTTTGACTTCCAGGTTCTCTTTGTTTGTGCTTTTCTTTCTGGATCTGGGAATTATTGTGCTTCAGTTGATGCATGGACCCAGGCCCTGATATATTTTTGAACTCCTTGGGATCTTCTGCTTGGCAGGTGCAGTGGTGGGTATGACTGCTCCCAGCATCAGCAGCACCCAGAGTGTTGCAAAGGCCTTGAGAGGCTGATGTGTATCCCAAGCAGTAGGAAGCTTATCTTGTGCTAGACATTGGCTTGAGAGAGACATCCCTGGAAGATATCAGCTCCAGAGAGACATTTTCCATGGCATCCCTGCCCAGGAATAGATCTTGACTTCTAACAGAGGAACTGATTGTACAGGAGGAGGATGGTACAGCCAGAGCGAATGGCATGGGGTCACCACTGCATATTATGTTCTCCTGATGCCTCAGATCAGTATCTCAATAAAAAACTTTGGATCTGAGCAGCCCCTGCCAGTAGCAAGTGCTACACCCCTTGGAATATATGCGCCAAGCAGATCTTTTATTTGGAAAAGAAATGGTGTTGACTATCTATAAACCTCAGTTTATAGCAAGGCAAGGCCAGCAAGAAAGAATGCCACCATGGGTGAGTGAAGGTGCTTAGTGAGGAGTAGGACAGCCCTGAATTATAGGGCAGCAGTAAGCAAGTGACTTTGCCTTTTCTTTTTTGCCTCCTACTGATTTAGTCTGGAAGCATTTCAATGGGCACTTTGTCCTGTTATATGGTGATAAAATCCTAGACTCAATAACTGAGATCTGCTGTCTGGCATCACAGCAATACAAATAACAATAAAAGAAACAAAAGGGAGGTGAGTCAGGCTGGTTTTCACTAGGAAAAACATCAGTTATCCTTATTACTCACCAGGTTTCCTCCGGGGTACTCTGCTGGCCACCATTGAGGCTGCAGTTGTAGGGGGCCTGTATTTTGCTCGGGTCGTCCTAAAAAAGGTTCTCCCTGGGGTTTTGGAGGATTGGTGGTTGCATATCCACATCAACAGGACCATGAGTATAAGCAGCCCTTTTTGCAGAGCAAAAGCCTTGTCGCAGTTGAGCCCAGTGGAACCACCAGGCTGAAGAAACAGCACAGCATGGGGAGGCCACAGCTATGGTGGGACAGACAATCCTTGAAGCCGAGGTCTTCATCTGGGGGGAAAAAACAGAAGAGGGAGGCTGGAGGGGGGTCACCCTGGCTGTGAGGCTGGCTGAGGTCACCCATGGGCTCCTGAGCCGTGGCTCTGTCATGCCCTGCAGAGAGAGCATCATCACAACAGCCCTCATGCATCCAAAACACAGACAAGTGGCCAAGTCCAGCTGGAAGTTGATTCCTGCTATTGAGATTTGTATTTATTAATTTGTAGCCCGCTTGCTTTCTTTTGGCACCATTTTTCTTTGCAAGTGAAAAATTTCCCCTGAATCACTGTGTGTTATTTCCACTTGTCAAGATAAAGGTTAATGAAATACCAGTAACTGCATCACAAATCCAGCTCCATATCTATCCCGGATTTTATATGGCAGGTTATACTGCACAGCCTGTTCTTAGAAAAGGCTGTGATTAAAAAAACTAAAATTGTCAGAGGTCAAGAAATTCACAGTTAGAGCAGCATAGCCTCTGCCCTTCACTCCTTATATCTCACCTGCAGGACAAAGAATAAAAAATCTCCTGGAACTGGCACAAACAAGTGTAGGATGAGATTTCCTCCAACACACAAGATTCTGCAGAACTGTGGTATTTAAACAGCATTTTCCTTTGCAAATGTTGCCTGCATCTGGATAGTGGTTATTTGGATATTTATACACTACGTAAATAATATATAAATACACAAATACCATAAAATCATAGAGTATCTTGAGTTGGAAAAGACCATCAAGTCCTATAAATATATATAGAATTTGGAAGCAACATGATGCTATAATTGACATATATCTGTCTTCAAAGAGATTTGCACCAGAGGCAGAAGGAGCTGCGAAGAGGTTTTCATGCCCCGAACATGAAACCAGGACGGGCTGAAGGGCACTCTGTGCCCAGGGACTGGGAAGCTGAGACCAATTTTACTGCTGCAAATATCTCTTCAAGATCTGCTGGCACAGCCTCACTCTCCAAGTTAAATACTTGGAAACACAGAAGATGCTCCTGACCAGCAGCAGCTGGGGCACTTGAGGCTTCAGGAAGGAAGGGAGGAGTTGCTTTGTTTTCTTCCTAAGGAAGGCCAGCAATGGGATGAGTGTTGGGAATTGGCATTTGGGGTGAGTCAGGGGATTGGCATGGGGTGGTTTGCATTAATACTAGCTTGAACACATGCCAGAGGGGATTTCCAAGATTCATAGCCAGTTATTTCTTGTCACAGAGTTAAGAGATCCTATAGCCTATTCTTCCACTCTGAGGCATGCCTGCAGAAATTATTCTGAGAAGGTTTGTTTGTTCTGTAAATATGTATTTAAAATCTTGAATACAGATGACTGTTTGAAGAAAAAAAATAAAAACTTCTAACAGAGAAAACCCCTCACAGAGAATGTTATCCCTCCTTTGAGGTGGATTAAAAAGCATTATTATGAAATCCCAGTGCAGATTTTATTATGGGCTAAATCAAAATGCTTTGGAGTTTTTGGAATTCAGATCTAAAGTTCAGTGTTTCAGCCCATATGCTCCATATAAAAGTAAGATAAATGAAAGGATATACTTTTTCTTCCTTTTGATATGCAAAGATTCAGAAACGCTTACTTTCCAATTTGCTTTTTCAGTAGAAATTGACTAGAGATCTTATCGACATGAAATACTCCATGAAGCCTGAGGAGCTCCTGAAATGATGGATGACATCAAGAATCAAAAGAACATGTACAAAGCGTCTGCAGAAAGAGATCCTTAATCACTCTGTGAAGCCTGTTGATTTGTTGCCAACTACTTAACTTAAAGCTTGTGTTGTCATATATCTAACTTTAAAGTTTAATGAACCAGTTGGAGAAAGGAAATCTCTGTTAAAAATTTCAGTCCTGTCCCTTCAGCTGCAGTGTGAGCAATAACACACTTCATTGGATGTTCTCAGCAAGTCCCTCATTAAAACAGTAGCACCAAATGAGATCTAATTTTCCTCATATTTGTAGACGACAATGCAAGAAGGAAAATATTTGAGATCTTCTGTATTCCTGAAGAACAGGTTAAAGAAACAACAACAATAAAACAATAAAAGCTGCTCCCCAGGTTATATGCTAGACCTCTTTAATTTACAAGTATTTTACTACTGAAATTGACTATCAATATTGTTGTTTTTTTTAAATTACCCACTAGATGGCTGTAATTGTTATGACCAGGCTTAATTTTTGGTATCAAATTGCCATCTTTAAAAAAGTCTGTTCTTTCTTTTTGTTGTTCTTCAGCACATGCTCTCACTCTCCAAGGCAGCATTTGCAACAATGGGATCCTCACCTTGGAAATTTCAGCTGTTTATAGGAAGTTTAGGTGTTTAAAGTGGCCACTGCAATGGGCTTGTATAACATCTAAGGCATAGAAATCCACCACCATTTTGAAGGATAAAGTGGGAATTCATTTTTCATCATTGAAAGAAATACTTTGTTTTCTGCTGTTACAAGGAATGATCAAAGACTCAGAGCCCTTTGGAAAGAGTTTCCAATAGTGTGGCATTTAATGCAAGCAGCTTGTGATTACTGTTGGAGCACAAAAGCATTGTAAATCTGATGAAGGAGAGCCCAGATGGCAGGATTGAGCATCTCCCTAGATTCAGCAGAGGAGCTGATGTGAAAAAGAAGCAGGATCTGCTGGAAGGAAAGCTCAAACGATGTATCACAGGAAATACAATTTCCCTGCTGTTTGCATGGGCTCTAGTCCAGGAGCAGTAGTGCGTCTGGGTAGTGGATTTGCAAAGTGTTTGCTGGCTGTGGTTCCTCCTGCAGTTTTCCAGAAGATCCACCCAAAGGGAATAGGCTTAGGTGCAGAGGGAGACTTTTCCCATTCAGCCAGCAAGCAAGCAGGGCACCAATGCTTCCTCTGAATAGAAGTGCCTGAATATAAACATCTACATATCTTTGGCAGCTCTTGACTACAAGATATGAAAAGGGAACTGCCTGTCTTCTGGTTTAAGCCAAACACAAGTTTTAAGCAGCATGCAGAGACATTTGTAGGAATTCACCACCAAGCATGAGCCAATACAGAATCAGCGAGGCTTTGGTGCAGACCCTTGGGCATGGTGCATGGTCCTGCCAGCAGCACATAAATCTGCTCTTAATGGGAATTACTTAATTTCCATTGAGGAATTTACCCACCAGTTCAGCACTGCACCAAAGGGGTTATCAGGGGCCATCAGGTTTCATAAGACTTAAGTGCAACTACATTAAGTGTCTTTGAAAGAGGGTTTGTTCAGCTGGAGTGAGAACAGCTTGGTTAGGGCAGTGCCTGTGGCTCACCTGAAAACACCCCCTGGCACAGCACTGAGGTCTGTGGNGAAGAGAAGAGAAGAGAAGAGAAGAGAAGAGAAGAGAAGAGAAGAGAAGAGAAGAGAAGAGAAGAGAAGAGAAGAGAAGAGAAGAGAAGAGAGAGAAGAGAAGAGCTCTGGCAAAGGAAGTGCTGTGATAAGATTTGATTCAGAGGAATTCAGGACTGCTGTAGTGCACTGGTTTAATACCAGTCAAGTAAATAATTTCACTTATTGCTCACTCTTCCAAAAATACAATGCCGAGGTGCTCAGAGGGCCCAGCTGCAGTCAGACCAGAGCATCGCCCTACTCTCCCTGGATTTCTTTCTAAGTCAGTAGAACTGAGCACTCTTTCTGAGTAGGCACAAGTAGATTCATGCCAGCATGTGAGTCCCATGTGCTGTCAGTTTGTCAGCCAGAGGTTGGGCACAGTCCCTGCCCCTCTGGATCAGCTCCAGGCATTGTCCCAGCCCTACCTTGACCCAGCTGTCTTATCATGGTGGGTGTGGGGTCTGGTTTGCCTTCAGTCTTTTCCTGGCACATGCAAATCCAGGCTACCTGGATATTTAAATCAAGTTCATTGTCATGCTAGCTGAACACTTTATAAAGGGATGTTAATCAAGAAAGAATAATGAGCTTTCAAATTCCCCTAATTTGTAAGTAAAGACAAAGTGCTCAAGTAAAATATCCCTCATTCTAAATGGGTCCTTACTTCCAAGTCTTCTGCATCCACAAAACAGGGTAAAGTAAACACTGAGACAAATGGATGAAAGAAGTTAAGTACTCCTCAGGAAGATGAACATCTGTTTTACCCTCTCTTCCTATTCCCTTCAAAGCAATTAATAGTCATCCTGTGAAGCAATCTGAATAAGTCCCTGGAACTCAAGACTTTTTTTTTGAGGTCCTCTGACTCACTGTCTTTTGTGTCTTTCTGTGTCTACAGTGAATCTTGCTGAACAGGTTGAACCAAAATGATCTTCTTGCAAACATTCTGCAAATAGATCAATGCCATATTCTGTATCAAACACCCTACCTGGAGCCCATTGAATAAATGGATGTTTTTGCTATGAAATTATAAACCAGAACTTCATGTGGCATCATACCCATATAGATTTGAAATAATTTAGCTTTCAGTAGAGTTTTCAGCATTGCAATAAGAGCAGTATAAATAGCCACAGTCTCTGAGCATTGCAAAGGACGGGGATTAAGATTAGCAGCCACACTGCAGTGGTTGGCCTTTGAAGACTGTCTGGAGCAGACTACAGAAAGTGTAGGGTACCTGGGGCTCCCATTCGGCTGTGGTGGGGTTGTGGATGCCTTGTATTTCTTGATAATCACTCTGGAGGGATTTGAACAAGAAACAGATGTGTGGAAACCTGCAAAATACTTTTGAATAACAGAAGCTCTCTTGCAGAGAGGACAAGGCTGGTTCAAGACCCCAGGACCTGCTCCTGCATGGAGCAAAGTTCCATCCTTGCTCCATGTTGTCCCAGTGGAGTACAGCTTCCCACCAACTCACCTGCTCAAATGAAACTCCACACCACAGGGGTTTGCTGGATAAACAACGAGTCACTCCTGAGATATCAGCACTGGAGAGAAATAGAGGAAGAACTGCAATGGGTGCTCCTCACCTCATGTGACTCACCCCAAGATGTTTGGGTATTGGGTATTTTTAAAGCTGACAGAGACAGCAGCTTAAATTAGGTACAAAGAAGAAATTCTTCCCAGTGAGGCTGGTGATGTCCTGGCATGGATTGCTCAGAGAAGCTGTGGCTGCCCGACCTCTGGAAGTATCTCAGGCCAGCTTCGATGTGGCTTGGAGCAACCAGGTCTGGTGGAAGGTGTCCCTGCCCATGGCAGGGGGTTGGAATTGGATGAGTGTTACGGTCCCTCCTAGCCCAAGCCATTTTATGAGTCTGCTTGGGAGAGTGACACACATAAGATGCTGAAATACATTCAGGTACCCCAGAGAGTCATCTGAATTGTGCTAGAGATATACAGCTCAGTCAGAGCTAGAGGAAACCATGAAGACTGAGGGCAACCCTGTTGCGTCAGATGGCTGCTCACTTTCTTAGGCTGAGTTGCTCTAGCTCCAGAGCCTGAACCCCCACAGCCAGGGGGAGGCTCTGGACAACATACCTGGCGTCAGATGGGCCATGGGGTGGGTCACACTCTTTCCGAGAAGGGACTCTGTCACCTTCATTAGTCTTATCTGGGAATTGCTCTGAATCAAAGCATTTTGTGAGCCTGAACAAAAACACTGGGGAGCGCCCAGTGTTGAATTCTCTCTCATGCTGCCTTTTTGTTTTGTATGATTTCCAATGTTTCTGGCAAAAACATTTCCTCTGACTGTTTTCCTTCTAGAAATACCCTTCTTTCAGACTGGGCTACTATGCCACTATTTAGCTGGGTAGACACAGGGCTATTTAAAACATAGAGCTGGAACATTAGCGAAACACTTGTCTCATTCCAAGACAAGCAGGGAAGGGGAGGGTGCACATTGTCGAGTGCAACCTTGCTCGTCCCCAGGAGCTTTGTGCCTGTGTCATGCTGATTTGTGCTGAATTTAAGGCTTCTGGGGATGAAGTCTGTGGAAAAATCTGACAAGATTTTTTAGAAGCTGCTAGTTCACAGCCTTGAGTATTTATGATTTTTTGGCTGCCAGCTCTCACACACGTTGTGGTCAGCAGTTTAATTATTTACCAGGCTCTGTACAGTACTGTTCAAGCAGCAACCATCAAATCTGACGTTTTGATAATGTGAGGGTAATTGGGTAATTTTTTTTCTTCCCTTCCCACCAGCTCCAACCCCCTATTCTGCTGGGAGATGCAAAGTCATAGCTCTGCTGGCTTGGCTTCCCGCCACCTCACTGCTCCTTTAAAACCCCATACCTCCCATTGAAGGAACTCAATGTCCTGTTCACCAGGAGGACGTCAGTGTTTCTATGGAAACTCTTCCCAAAGATTCTTGCTCCACACTGCCACTGCTGCGTATTGTATGACTGGCTTTGTACACTGCAATTCATTATCCAGGCTGTGACGAAAAGGGATCAGCTTCCTGCCCAACAGGAAAAAGCATTAAAGGAAAAAAAAGACCCAAAACATTAACCCCCCCTCTCCACCACCTTAATATTAATAAAATAAGCCACTAAAACCAAAGGTGCTAAAGTCATTTGGCATTTGAGCTATGAATGGAAGCTGCTCACCTATGCTCCTTGCAGTGAAAAATACCCTTTCCTGAATAATTAACTCAGCTGAAGAAGCTTATAAATTCTTTGTAAGGTCCTTTTTCCTTCCGAGTAGCAAGAAAAAAATTTCCCACCCCTCACAATTACAATCATGTAGGTAACAATTGTGTCTGAGCAGCAGCCCTGTGCATGAACTGTGTGGAGAACAGGGGAGGCTCAAACTCAGGTTCAGATTTTGCGTTTGAATTAATGTCTGTAAAGGGGATGCAGAGTTAATAGGCTGAAGGACAATTCACATTATTTTCTCATTTGCCTCAATAACAGGAAATATCTGGGGCCAGCAGAAAACATGATGGCAATATTTATGTACATGTCCCTTACTAATGATGTCCAAAAGTGGCCAGATTACTCACCCCTCTGCAGATGAGGTCCAGGTATTACATACGTGACAGGTAAAATGGTCTAGATTTTGTTCCCACCTCTATCACAGATATGCTGTTATTTTGTATTCAGACATCACTGTTAACTTTGAAAGTCTGAATTTCTAGGTGGTGGTCTGAAGAAGCCTGGAACTTGATTTTATTGACTTCTACTGGATCACTGATGGGCTCTTGGCACCTCAGGCAATCAGACTTCAGGTGTCTCAAAGCATGTATCTCAAACCCAAGGTACTCAACTCATGACACTTGCAGAAATTCAACTCCTTAACCCAGCAGAACTTTGGGATCTGAAGAAAAACATTACACTCATCTACTATGCTGGGAATCAGCACTGAGTAAAAACCTGAGTAAAGATGAGGATGAGAGGAGACAAGTATTTTATTTTTAAACCTTATGAATTTCTGAGTAGTTCTGCTTTGTTGCTTTCCTAGAGAGGAAGGCTGGGTTGGGAAGATCAGACTTTCAAACTCTGCTCCCTCCCTGATACCACACTAAAGACTTGTATTACCTTTAATTGATGTTTCTGAGTGCATCCTCATTGATTTACTCCAGCCACACTCTTTACGCAGGGAACATTCTATTCTCAGAGCATAATCTAAACCCATACGAAAAATATAGATGTTTCCTGATAACATAATTTAGAAAGAGGAGATGTAATTGCTGCCTGTGCTGAATGCACAGCATCTCTCTGCTCGCCAGAGCACTGCAAACTCATGATCCATTTCTGAATCCGTACAAGGAGAAAAGTCTCAAATCCTTCAATGTGGTTCTCGTTTTGTCATTTCCATCTTATGCTGGTCCTTGTGCCTTTGATTTTAACTTCCTAAGGATAGCTCATGCTGAAATTATTCAGAAGGATCTCAGAGGCTCTTAGATGAAATTCAGGGATCATTCCTGTGGAAATGTGTCTATTTGTGGGACACGGGATAGCAGCAACTTGGGCATCTGCTGCGGAAAAATGGGGAGGGGACCCAGCAAGTTCTTCCTCGGGTAACTTGTTCTTTTAAGAAGTGCAACAAAGCAGGTTCTTGTTGTTAAGAACTTCCCTTAAATACTTGAAGAGGAGGTTGGAACTCATCTGACCTGCTCCAAAACCAGTTGGCTCCCCTGTGCATAGTCCAATTGCTGTGATTTAAAATGAGTAGTTGGAGTGCTTTTGTCTTCTAAATCATCCCACAAGCAGTGTGCTTCACTGTCTTCTCTGTGATGGAAGGATATTCAGGGTGGGACATTACGATTCAAATTTTCATCTCTAGGGTCAGATCTGCCTCAGTTCAGTAATGCCTGGAAAGCACTGCCGTGCAGTGGGGTTTGATGTAAAATAAGCATGGGTCCCTCCACAGCACTGTCAATCGAAATCCACAGCACAGAAAAATCACCACTGTAATTGCTCTCTGTATCAGCTGCCTCAGGAGAATATAAAATAAAATAATAAATAAATAAAAATCAATGACTGAATTGGCCCTGGAGACTGAGTCACTCTCCTCTGATTTAGAGAGTGGTCCCTCCTGAACAGTTTTCCACATTGCAAAGCCACCACATAATGGAACAATTCAGTTCCACTGACAGCCCTAGCTAAAATAGCCCCAGAGCGAGATAGGGAAGGTGTTGTAGGTTACTGCTGAGGTGCTTGGCAGGGGTGGCAGTGAGAACCGTGCCAACACTAAGAGCTTTTCAAATTACTCCAGTGAGACCAGACTTAGCTTGCAAGCCTGATGCAATGGTTCAGAGAGAAGCCATTTAGTATTTTGGATTCATGCTAATTGAGTATCAGCTTCTCTCTGTGTTCTGCAGCAGCAGCTTCCCTGTTGACATCCATGGTTAATGGTCAGGTACAGGTTGGCTCTGGGACCCCCTGTCAGGGGAGAGGGCGCAACTCTCCAGTCTGTTTCTCTCCTGGGATCTGATAGAGCCTGAATTTAATTTGCCCTGTGATCCTGGCTAAAGTCCTGCTACATATAAAAGCCATTTAATGCTTTAAACTCTTAAGCATGGCCCTCAATAGGTCTTAAGGAACAAGAAATACCCATTATAATTGTTTATCATTATCTGAATTGGACATGAGGGGAGCAGGAGTGGAGTTCAGCGACCATTGGGATTAAGAACAAGGAGACCACCTTTAAGGAAAATAACAGCAACCTAACATGTTGTGAGCGAGCGAGAAAACACAGTCAAAGAGGAACCAGTTGATAAAAATGAGGCTAAATATCACTGGTATCAATATTTTTGTCTTTGTCTTGCTATGCATCCTCCCAAACCTCATGTCTGGTGGGACTGGACAAGCCAGAGGGTTTGGTTTAAAACCGGTTCAGGTTAATTCTGCAGAATGAACATGGGTAAGACTAAACCATATAGCTTGTGACATAACAACATCACTCTATTCATGATAAGAAACCAAACCGAAGTTCAATTTGTCCAAAAGTGCACCATTTCTAAGGCAGAAGAGCAGTCAAATCAATGACTGAGAGGAACTAGAGGTGAAAGTTGAGAAAAAGAGATATAAATACACTTACTTTTAAACATTTTAATTTCAAGTCACAGGAAAACCATTCAATGTGTGTCCTGGGGTTTCTTTAAACAGGGAAAGAAGATTAAAATACTAATCTCTGCCCATTTCCCTGTGCAGCAGCAAAAATGAGCATGGCTCAAAAGACTGACCTGTGAGCAAAGATTAAGAGCAGCTAAATTTGTATAGCTTGGCTAAGCAGCAACCACAAGGGACACACTGGCAGAGTGCAAAACCAGAGAAAATGGAGTATTATTTGGAAAGACAACAGAGTCAGGGGATGAAAACTAAAGAAAGATCAGGCAGAACGGTAAAGTCTCTAAGATTCTGCCTTGTATTTTAAGGAATGAAAGCCAGAACACTCCAAGCATACAAGGATGAGCTAGACACTGGTGTGAAGATCACTGGATGTGACCAGTGACTTTAAGCACTTCTATTCCTGAGTTTCTTAAGAAAATCACCTTTAAAAAGAGCTTAGGATGGCTCAGCTCATACTATAAATCATTTCTTCTCAAGCTCAGCACCCAAAAGCCACCAATCAGTTCTTAAAATCCTGAGTGAAAAATAAATCACAAGGAACAATCCTGTGCTCTGAGGGAACGGACAAGCTAATCTAATACATCTTTGTCATCAGTGGTTTCCATGACACTTGCATAATCAGACATTTATGTAAGTAGAGGTTTCCTCCTTAAATAGCAGCCTATGATCTCATCTGCACCTACGGTATAACCCATTTGAATGGAAATTATGTTCCAGTCATGTGTACAACTAATTTTTTAATGCTTCTCTCTTATTTTTATTTATTTATTGTGGAACATCAGCCTACAGAGTACTGCTCACAGATGACTAACTATTCTTGTGGTCTTCTTGTGGTCCAGAAATAACCACAGTCCCCAGGTCAAATTAATGGTTGGGCTCACGCTTGCTCAGCAATTCAGTGTGAAAAGTTATGGTGTATCCACAAACCGCAGTGCAGCCTCCTAGAATCACAGAAGGGTTTGGATTGGAAGGGACCTTGAAGACCATTTAGTTCCAAACCCATGGGTAGGGACACCTTCCACCAGACCAGGTTGCTCAGAGCCACATGCAATGTGGCTTGGAACGTTTCCAGAGATGGAGCAGTCACAGCTTCTCTGTGCCAGGGTCCCAGCACCCTGACAGGGGAAAATTTATTTCTGATATCTAAACTATACCTTCCCTGTGTCAGTTTGAAGTCATTCTCCCTTGTCCTGCCACTCTAGGCCCTTGTCCATAATCCCTCTCCAGGTCTCTGGCACTGGAAGGTGTTCTAAGGTCTCCCCAGAGCCTTCTCTTTTCCACTCTGAACACCCCCAGCTTTCCCAGCCTGGCTCCAGAGCAGAGGGACTCCAGCCCTGATCATCTCTGTGGCCTCCTCTAGATCTGTTCCAGCAGGTCCACATCCTCCTTATGGTGGGGACCCCAGGGACAAAATATTTTGGGTGAGTGATTCAACAGTCATCTTCCTCGACCTGCTGGTGAAGCTTCTTGCAATGCACCCAAGACATAGTTAGCTTTTGGGGCTGCCAGTGCACATTTAGGGTCATGTTCAGCCTCTCATCCACCAGCAGCCCAAGTCCTCTTCACATCAGCTCTTTTCAAGCTGCTGTAACCCAGAGGTTATGGGCTGCCCTCATACCCTGTTGCAGATTTTCCAGGAAGTTGGGATTTCCACACCATACCTTTCCTCAGGGGGCTGGGGGGAGGACCATAGAAGGAGAGCTTCAGGGATCTGTCTGTGCCAGTCTGGGATTTCTCAGAGTCAGAGGAAAGCTTCCAGGACAGCTCTACTCCTGCTGCAGAGACTGCCTGGAGACTCCTCTGAACTCATGCAGAGTTTTGGCATAAAAAAATGCCAAAAATACAGATCTCTTCCTATATGCCATATTAATTGAAATCAAGAAAAGCAGACCCAGTCCACGAAATCTCACTCCTACGCCCATCTAAGTTCATGTAACAAGAGTGAAGGCAAGCAAAAGTAACTGCAGTTAAAACTGCATACAGATATTCTCAAAAACATTTAAAAAATCAGCTACCTGGAAGCTGTGACTTTTATCTAAAAGCTGCAGATATCAGCAGTCTAGGGAGCTGATGCCAGTAGGCAAATAGTTCTTAATATGGATGTTCAGGGGCATCAGACACTCCTCAAAAATCTGTCCAGAAGCTGTGTCCAGTGAGTAGATCTTGAAATGTAAGTGGTTCTATCTAGACCATCCTCTCAGTGCTTTTTTGCATCACTCTGCATCAACCACTGTGCACAAAAATATGCCCCAAGCAGAGGAACACAGGCAAGAACAGAAACCTAATCCAATCTGCCTGCCTTTGCAGCCTCAAATTTGCGGGACTCTTTCCAGCCTTTGGATGTTGTAGCACATTCTCTCAAAGATCTCACTATTAGAACAAGTATATTATGCACTATTGTTTCCAACATCAAACAATCAGCAAAAATATCTCCTCTTGCTCTTCATTCTGATCTTGCTTCTCCCACTGAAGCTGATTTAGTGACAAAGATAGAGAGAAATAGAGTGGATTTGGGTTGGCAAGTGATTGTCAATTGGATTTTGTGAGCCCAGTGGTACCTCAGAGTAGGCTTCAATTTTCCCTGAACCGCCTGCAGCTCCTATTAGCCTCAATAACTGCTTCTAATTTTGGCCAGGACATTTGCCCAGATTTTTGAAGGAAGGGGGGTGAGGGGGGTCTTTCCCTGGTACAGAGAGACTCCTGCCTCCATGCAGCAAACATGGGCTGGGTAATGACTTAATTATAGCAAGAATTCCTGCCCTGTCCAGCCAGGCTCTGACGCATGTTACGTAACTGGATTGTTAATGCTTTTTATATGTTGGCGGAACTGAAATTAAAAGAGGAAATTATTCTCCTGATGCTCAACTCTAATCCCCATCTGTCTGTGTTTTTACTTTTCTGCACTTGCAAAGCTCTCTGATCAAAAGGTCTTGAATAGATTCCAGATTTCCAATTTAGTTTGCTTATGTAACCCAAAATATTATGGCAGTCTTTCCTGGGGGCGATTAAGCATGTATTTTCAGATCCTCCTGTTCCAAAAGCGCTAAAAATGGCATAAAGATTTAGCTCATTCCATACCATTAGCACCACAAACAATTTTTTTAAGACTTTTTTAGGAAGATAGGAATAGCCAAGAGCTTTGCAGGGAAGGAATATATTCTGGAGAAAAAAAAAAAGGGCAACTTGTATACTGTCCCCTATGCCTTAGTGAAAGCAAGCAGAGGGTCTATACTGATAGAGCTTTGCAAGGCATATAGAGAGGGACAAGACAAGCGAGGAGGAAGCTGCATCTTCAACCAGGGTGGACTTCTGAATCAAAAAAACCTCAGGAGCTCTCTGGATCCAGACTTTTGCTTTGTCCCAACTAAAGGATGAGCTTCAGCTGGACAGCTGGGAATAGATCTGATCTTTCCTCTGGTACTTGGATCATCCCCATCTGAAAACTGACACCAATTTTTTTTATCTATTTGCTCTTCTTTCCCAGTCCTTCCTCTGTTGCTGGAACTATGTGACCAGCAGCTGGTTTTATTAGTGGGACTGAGGAGGCTCCTTATGTTGGAAAATGAAAGTTTTACCCAAATCACCAGCAAATTAATCCAAAGTGCTTCTGTAGCAGTTGTTTTTCATTGCTCCTTTGGTTTCTGAGTGCAGGATGGGAGAGGCAGCACCCCTAATGCTCACCTAGATCCTGATCACTGCGGTTCTGTCGCACAAGAGAGAGCAGTGGGGAGAACACTTGGGACCATTGGTGTTGGACTCACTGTTCTTAAAGAGATTTTTTTATTTTGAATACAGAAGGAAAGTCTTTATTTACCCACAGCTGATGTGTGCCTGCTCACATGGAGCAGGCAGCAACACACAGGATGGGGCCACTCCTTCTGGCCACTGGTCCTGTGTTTGTGGAAGCTATGGGATGACGGCATCAGAGTGCAGCTCTGGGTCAAAAATCTGAATGGCACTTTTTCCAAATTTGGATTAGGGAAGCTGTGATTTAAAGCAGTTGCTGAGTCCCAGAAAATACTGTGTTCTGGCTCATCCAAGGCTTGGAGCCTTTCTGCTTTCCAGGATAATTTGATTTGAGAGTCCAAGGGCTGTCAATCTCCCAAGTTTCAGAGAAATTCAGCACACGAACCAAACAGGTGATCCTGGGGGAAGCCCTGCAGATCCCAACCTACCTGGTTTTGCTAAACTCAGTGGCAGACCATCTCTGCTGACTGTTTTGACAAAGTGCCAAACCCTACCCTGAACATCTCCAGGCTGAGCTTTCCCTTCAGTGAGGTCCAGTCTTAAATACACCAACACACTTGAAGCCTTAGAGCAGAAAGGGTGTTGGAGAACCCCTATCACAGCCAGCACATCCAGGAAAGGCAATAGGCATTGGATGTACTCAGCAAAGTGCCTTCTCTCAAGTCACACAAGCCATTTATTATCTGTATTTCAGCAACACCCACGGGCTTCAGGCAGGGACCTGCCCTGTCCCTGTACAACAACATCCAAATATAGAGCAAGACACCAGCACAGCCACAAAGCTTCACTCATTCCAGAGCATCGCCCCCTTCCCTGCCCTGAGAAAAGTCCCTCCAGCCCCAAACCGGGGAGGAGTTGCTCTTGCTTTTACCAGAAATAGCATATTATAAGGTGTTTGGGGTTTTTTCAATCTTTTTAGCAGTGTGACAGGTCCACCAGTTCTAGAAAGGCAGGAGGATAATCATCTGCCAGAGCTGCTCAGGTTTCAGGTTTCAGGAATATTTAAGCATATGCTCAAACTCCCTTGTCTCTGGTTAAAGCAAAGCATGTGTTTAAATGCTTTGCTGAGCAGAGGTGGACTTAAGGACATACCTTGCTGTAGGCATGTGTTTAACTACTTTGTAAAATTAAGCTGAAGATAATCAAGTGCTTTTGCTGAATCAAGACCAAGTGTTCTGCAAACCCCCATCCTCTTAAGTAAGGCAGCTTTCAGCAACATTTGATTTGAGAAAACACTCAGAAAATACCATTAAAAATGTTAAAGAGCCAAGAGCCTTTAGAGAATGGAAATAAATAACTAAAAAGATATCTGAGGACACACAAACCACACAAACCAGGACTGGGCTTTAAAAAAAGAAACTTTGCCTTGTGTCAGTTCAGCATTCGCACAGAGATAAGAGATGCTTCAGATGCAGGGATCCAAATTGTGTTTGATTTTCCCCCCAGTTCATGCCACCAACGCTGCTGCCAAGCCAGACAGATTCAGCCTCACACATTTGCCCTTCAGCCGAGGCCCAAAGGGGGTTATTTTGGAGAGGGTGGGAGAAAACCTGCTGGCAACAGACACACTGTGGCCCAGGCTGTGTGTGTGTCCCTGGATGCCAAGGGTTACATCTGGGAGAGGTCCCTGATCAAATATTGCTGCTCTCAGCCGTGAGCAGTCTGTGTATAAATAACCCCACATTCCGTTTCTCCCTGACCTTCGTGTCTCAGCTCTGCCAAACCGGTTCTGTGCAAATCCAAACTTATGACAGTCACACCTCTGTCCCAGACAGGCATCCCTGGGGGTTTTGGGCTTCCATCCCAGCTTGCAGTGATGGTGATGTCCCCTACATAGGGAATCAGCCCTCCACCAATGGCAGAGTCATCCCCAGATGACCACACCTCAATTGGATTTGGCATGGTTCCTTTGGGGTGGTTTGCCAGGAGATTTTTCATGGAAAAGGTTTGATAAAATGGGTTTGTACATTCTCAGATGTCTTAATACAAACCAGCAAAATTCAGATAGAAATTGAATGGTAGGTAGAAATTAAATGTAGCTGTGCTTTGCAAAGATTTACCTTTTTTTAAGTGTGCTTTTTGTATGCAACATTCACTACAGATAGAATTGTTGAAGCTCATATAACACAGAGATCCTGTCCTTTCCCCTTCCCCAGACTTTCATCAAGAGGAGATTTCCTGATTAGACTTAGACTTGCAAATCTTAGGCAGGATTGGAAGCGTTCCATGTCAACTTGGGCTGATTTGGAGCTTGGGTACATAAACTCAGTGACCTGAAACAGGAGGAAATGTGGCTGTTCCTGCCTTGGTCCCAGCCTAAAGCTACTGACCTGGCCATAGAACTTTGGACCAAACTCACCCTGATTATACACCCAAGGCATCCCAAAAACCAGCTGCCCCAGCCAAATACCTTCCTGAACACACACAGCCTTCTTGTCATTTATGATTCGTGCAGTATTCCTCAATGGCTCAAAAATAAAATGTCATTTCTTTAGGAGAGTTGCATTTTCTGTTAACTCTAGTGGCCCAAATAAACCTCAGGTGTTTGCACATCTGATCTGGGCTTTTTCCTTGCCATGAAGTGTCTATAACCAGGTTATAGTCTGAGGTGCTTTCTTCGAAGTTTGATTTTGAAATTTTATCAGCAGTGAAAAAGAATGACAAAGAATTCCTTCCTGAGTGATTTGGTATAAATATTTAAAGGGTTTAAAAAAACAAAATCAGAGTCACCACTGATATTGCTGAAGCTCACAGTGCCCTGCTGCCCCACTGCTGGGGTGGCATAATCTGTTTTCTGTAGGGTTTTTTTGCACAGGTGCTTGGGGGAATGCAAATTTTTAGGATTTGCTTGATGCCAACATTCCCAGCATCAGCCTTAAAATTGCCAGCAGCACAAGGTTTTGCAGAAGGCAAGTGAGAGGGATCCCTGTGATGCCACTTCCCAACACACTCTGGGATTGTGATCCCTTCCTGCTGTGACTGGTTTTCACTCTGAGCATCAGAGCAAATGCTTGAGTACATTTTGACATTTCCCACTGCAGGAAACCCTGTTTTGAAGTCTCAGTGGTGCCTCATGGAAAACCTTTTGAGAAATGTGCTGGACGAAGACAGCCCTGCTTATTTTGGGATAATAGACCCATGCTTCAGTGGCTCTGAAGCAGTGCCCTACAGGACATGGGCTTAAACATCAAGTCTCTGGTAAACCCACCAGCCATCAGCCTTTCAGCATCCAAATAAATAATAGATGTGCTGGTTAACAACCTTCTGAGTACATGGAGAAGTGAAATAGCCAAAAAATGGCCTTGAGCAGTTGATGGAGTTTTGGGTTTGTACCTCCAGACCCAGACTGTTAGGCACACCAGGATCAGGTGTGTGGCACAAGGCTGATCCAGGAGCAGGGATGAAGCCAGCCGGGTAAGGTGGGTATATACACATCCTTCAGGGGGACTGAAGTTAAACTCTCACACTAAAGACTGGAGGAAGAGCAGATGCCAGTGTTTTCTCCCTGTTCTTGTTTGCCAGTGTTTTCTCAGCAATTCTTGAAGGCTTAACAGCTCTGCTTTGGTTTTAAAATGCTTCCTTCAGCACTGACAATGCCCAGGGATGTTTTTAAATGTAAATAAATAAATAAATAAATAAATAATATATTTTAAAACTTAGGGCCGAAATTCCCTTCCTTCGTGCAAATGTTTTTTTTAAATGTTATGCCAGTTTTTTAAATTTAATTTTTTAATGAAATGCTCTAATCACAGCAAACTTTTCAGAGTCTGTTTCCTCACAGCCAGAGTCTTAGGGCTGGGCCTGTTTAAGAAACCAGAGCATTTGGATGAAGCCTGGGTTACTCCCTATTTATTTGGAGAAGTAAATCAAAACCAGGAATTTTGCAATTCTTTGTCACCATCAGCGTAGGGCTGAAGCTGTGTGTTGGAATCCAGGGCACAGGGAATATTTCCCTGCCTGTATTAGGGAGCCCTGACCCCCAGTCAGACACTGTTTTTAACCTTTGCCCCAGGGAAAAAATTGCTAAGGCTTTGGGATGAGTTGCAGAACACAGGTGTGAACTAGGTAGTAGTATGTAGTAGTGATAGTCTTTCACACGGTGAAGGATTTAGGATTTTGGTGTGAGAGTGAATGGGAGACAAGATGGAGGATTTTGGGCGTTGTCTCACCTCTCCTTCTTGTCCTTCTTCTTCATTTTCTGTAGCATTGGTGGCACAAAGTCATTGGTTAGGGATGGTAGCAGCATAATTGTTACGTGTGTAGATCAGTAGGAGTTATTGGTAGTAAAGTAAAAACAATGTACGTGTTAGAAAGTAATTGGATTAGGTATCTTTAAAAAGACCTTGGTTTTGGGTGTCAAGGCCGTTTTTACAATTCTTGTCCATTTTATGCCTTGCTTCTCATACGCTCAGTCTGGCATGCAGACAGCGTACTGAACTTAAGATAAGAGAAAAATAAACAACAACCTGAAAACCAAGAGAGACAGTGAGTCCTGCTCGTCTTTCATCCCTGGCAAAGAACTCATGGGAGGGAACCTCCTTCAAGGGCCCAGGGGGTAGGTTCCCAGCAATGTGTGGGGAAAGAGCAAAACCTCACAACACTGTGCTGTGGTTTTGCTGTATAAGAAACATCAAATGGATCTGGGTAAACTCCAGCAGGATTTTAAACTCAAAGTCATCTTTGTGGGGCTCTGAACTTCCTTATAATTGACAAAACCTTTGATCTTGATAGCGCTGAGCTGCAGCTGGATAAAGAACAGCCAGGGGGGATGAATGGGTTTGTGCTCTGCAATGTCAAATTTGTTTTAAATAGAGACACTGCCTGTGCTATTTGGGATCTCAGAGGGAATCCCAGCTCATCCCAAAAATATCCACCATGGGCTCTTCCTGACCACCCTATGAACTCATGAGATCTGGTAGTTCGGAGGGGTTTGTGCTGGTTCCAAAGCAAAGCAAGCTCGGCTCAGCAATACCTACACAGAGACCGGGTATGGGGCAGAAATATTTAGGAAAATATTGTCCTTTTTTTTCCCCTTCCCAGGTATATAATGAAAGATCTACTAAATTGGAAGCTGTGACCATGCTTTCTGGCTCAACTGTTCTATTTTAAAACAGCACCATAATATTAGTAATATTACAAGAAACAGACAAACAAGATAATTGAATCCAAACCACTATTCAGTGTAACCCTCACTTTAGGGATTTTGCATCCTTATTAAAAAGTGCAAAATAGTGATATCCCAGGTCAGACTGGTGACTGCTGGAAATAGTGTGCAACTGCATTTCAGGTAATTTAAAAATGCTTCCAAAAGACAATATATAGAATACTGAAACAAGCTATGAAACTTCAGATCAAAAAACTTCCTTTGTTTTCCCTTTTGTCCTTGGTATCAGCACTGTCCCAAAACCACAGTGCGGACAAAGTCAACTGTCAATGTGCCATGGGCACCTCTGCATTTCCCAGGACAGGTAACCTCATCACATCCCCCAGGGACCTACCTTGGGAATTCTCTGTTTGAAACAGAGCCCTAAAGTAGTGCAACCCCTTGGGTAAATACAGTTGTATAAAACAGTTTATTCCTCTCAAGAGTAAGAGAAGCTGCAGCTGCCCTGGGGACTTTTCATGAATTTCAGCTCTGTATCAGCCCTGTGGATCTGGTTGGATGGAGCAGCACTTCAGTGCCTGAGGAAAATCTGTTATTTCCCATAAGAAAAGCACTGATCCCTCTAGAAGAAGCTGATCTGCTTCATATACACCTTTTCTATCACTAGAAACCATCAGAGCTGGACAAGAGGTATTTGTCACTGGTTACAATACAGACCCTCCCATGCAGATAAAACAAATTCCACACTGCCCTTCCCTGCTGCAAAATAAATATGTTGCTACAAGTCTCTCCACTTTCTGCCCGTGCCCACTGCCATTTGCACACAACAGCTAGCAAGAATAGCTAGTATGGAAGAACAAGAAACTTTTCCCTTCCTTGCTTCTGGAATTAATTTCCAATGAACTGGCATTTTAAATTTCTTGATAGCAAAGCCTAAAAGAGATGTCTTCAGTACAGCCTCGGTGCAATCTAATGGCTTTGTAAATCTATCAAAAACTGTCACTTGTAATTTTCTGTGTTCACAGGATTTAAAAATTATATAGTAAGATAAACTGAACCATTTTCTTTGAACTTTCCCTTTGAGTTAAGCACTCTGGAACCCACCAAGTTAATCACACTGCAAAACCCATCAGGTTTGCAAGCTTAGATTATTTTTTTTTAATGAGCAAGTGTTCCTTGTGATAACTTGAATTATACTTTCTGATTGGTGGGAAAATACACAACTGTGTCACGTCCCCCCCAAACTAAACACACTATTCAGGAAACACAATTAAAATTTAAAAACAAATAATTCTTCTTCTTTACTTCTGTACTGGAGAACTTCATTTGGGGATTATAAATCCTTTTGCAATGTTCCTTTTTAATGATGTCACTCCTATTCATGTTGCTTTCACAGTGTTTTCTGAACTGTTTTCAGCATTTGGATCTGACTACTTGACATGAAAAATGTATTTTCCCTCTTCTAGAGTAACAATACATCTAAAATGCTTTCTAGTCTGATGTCATGAAGTAGGTGCTCTTGAGATTGCAGTTTGTGATGCAATTAATCATGTTGTTTCATTTCCAAGGATAATTGCTGCTACAGTAAAACACCCATTTCCATTGACTGGCAAGTCTTGGGGGAGTTGCAGGTTTCTGCTTTCCAGTCCTGCCTGCACAGTCCAAGGCCCAGCGCCACAAAACTGGCCTCACATCCCCTGATCTGTGCAGGAGGAGACAAGAATAGCCGGTCCATCCTCTTCCAGTGTCTCTGCCTTGAGTTTGTACCCTTCAAGCTATTTCCTACAGAACTTTTTCCTCCTTAAAATCTCAGGAACAATGCAAGGTACATATAACCTGATAACTGGCAACAACTGGGGCTTGAATGGGGCTGTGGGAAACAGTTGAGCATCTTCTGCAGAGCTCCCTGCACAGCAGCACCTTTGCTCAGCTTTGAATCTTGCAGATTAAACTTTTCAGCAAAATTAATTTTGATGGGGTTTTTTCCTGTTACAACAAAAAGCCATGCCAGCTTCAGGAGAAGCCAGCCTGCTCCGATTGGAGTGGAAATGCACAAAAAATCCCCAAAAAACCAAACAAAAAACCCACCACAAAACCATCACAACAACAGCAACAAAAAAACAAACCCAAGTGCCCCAAGTGCAAATTGCAAAACATGGCAAGTTTTCCAGGGTGGAATGAGCCCAGATGGATTCTTCTGTTCCCTTTGCCAGAAGCAGAAGTGACTCAGAGCTTATGTGTTTCATGGTGGAGGCTCAGCATCCTGCAACTGCCCCAGAAACAAGCCAGGGACAAGAGAGAGAAGTCAGGTTCAAAAATCAGACACTTTTCAATTACAGAGGACCAGAGAACAGACTCCAAACATCCAAGCTGAAGGACATGTACAGCGCTTGTTGCACATTAGGAATGTCTGTGTTTTTCCCAGTATTTTGTCTCCTTGTTTCCTTAGTAACCCCTCTTGGTAGAAGTACATGCACTTGAGCATAGCTTAGCAATTGGAATGTTCCCCATCCATTGCTGCATCCCTTCCCACCCCCACACAGTGTCTCTGGGAGCATCCATGTCTGCCCCACTGCACACAGAGTACAGGCTGAATGGTGGGGGATGAGATGCACTTGGAGAACAAGGAGCCTGCTAACCAAAAAGTCTTAGCAAAGAACAAAAATAAACCCTCACCCGTCACTTCTTGCAAATGTTTCTCCCAAGGGATGGGGGAAAAAAAATGTGTACTCCAAAATGTACACGAAGGAGCTGCCTACGCCACTGCGTGGGAAGGGGTTTAATAGGGAGCCGAGAAAGAGCCTGCATGTAGGAGGAGAAAAGAGCAGATGTTAGCAGTACCTTTTTGTTTTCCTGGATGGCATGGCAGGCAGGGAAGATGGAAAGAAAAGCTCCCCTTCGCAGAAATAGAAGCTGAAGATGGATAAGCCTTTTTCCACTTGTCCAGGCTGGGCTCAGAGGTGGTTGCAACATCCGTAAGAAGAGGATCGGGGCTTGCTGACAGAGCCACGCACTGATCATCCTGGAGCACCAAGAAAAGAAAGAGCCTTGTTGTCAGACACCAGACTTGGAAATTACTCCACTGTGCTTATGAAGGCTGAAACAGGTCCCCTTCATCCTCCCTCAGGGACTCAAGCTGGAGACAGTCACAGGCTGCCAGGGGCATCTCCCATCAGGAACCCACTGACAGGTTTCTGAATACACCAACGATTCCAGTTCCACTACAAAAACTTTAGTGGCTTTCTGAAGAATCATCTCTCTCCCCAAAATAGCCCTGTGGCATGCAAGTATATGTAATGTGATGTGTAACACTCCAAGCAAGGGAGGGCTGGGTAATTCACCACATCAGACATGCACATGCTGTTCCCAGGCCATGTTATTGCATTTAATATCTTGAATCTTTATGCCAGGCTGTTTGACAATCTCCAATGCAAATTCCAGGTGAATGACCATGCCTGGTGAGCTACTGGACACACACAAACCCTGCTTCTTGTATGAGCAGAGAGGTTTCTTCTCAGAAGAAAGGACTTGCAGGTAAGATACGAAGTGCAAAGTTAAGCCAGAAGAGGAGCAAACAGTATGCACAGGCAGACAGGACAGGAGGCTGAGAGGACCAAATGTCTGTACTTACCACAATACCCTCTGTTACTTGGTTTGCCCTGTCATAGGTTTTAGAAGCCCTGAAGTTAACCTCTGGCACTGCACTGCACAGAAGATGCCTTCTTGGAAGATTTTTTGGCTCAAATATTTCACAGATTTCGTTTTTCTGTAACTCAGAGAAGGGCCGGGACTGCATAGATCCTTCAGAAGTGCCTGGGCTCTGCATGAAGAGGCCATTTCAGTGTCCAATTGACTGCTCTGGGTGTGTTTTTACGTAGTTTTGTTGACTGGCAGAGGCTGCACAGACTGCTCACCCCATCTCCCCACATCTCCCCATCTGAGCAGGGCACAGAGGCAGGGGCCCTTTAAACCCTGCATGAATCAGGCTCTCATAAATTCCATATTTGAGAAACTCTGGCTGTATCCTTTGGTCATAAAAAGAAATTAAAGCTGCACATAGTATAGAGCACCCTGTAATCCTGCTGCACAACCTTGTGCCTGCATAAATCAGCCTCTCATGAATATTGCACTGTACCTGCAACTGCCTGACCTGGGAGTTTAAAAAGGATAAATCAAAGGGAAGCAAAGCAACAGTCACAGAAAGGCTTCACAAACAGCACCTACTTTCTGAGAGCCTTAAAGATCACCAAAAGTAATCTGAGAAGTGCAGAGATTTCAGGGACCCAATCAAAACTATAAAAGCAGGAGAGAGTTGATATTTTTCCTTCTCTCTTGCCACGGTGAAGCAAGCTTTGGAATATACAACAAATCCTCTGGCAGGAGTTTTGTGGTCATGGAGAGGGATAAGCTGTGGAACACCCAGAATGTGGAGGGGAGCTCCACACGTAATTTTAAGTTCAGGATTCCAACTCACAAGGAAGATGTCTTGGTTTACAAGACAGGCCCCAACCCCCAACAGAAGAAAAGCTATTTTATAAACCTTGGAGGGTGAGGAGGACCTGAGCTTCAACAGTGCTTTTCTACCAGAAATAACTCACAAAAACTTAGGATTTTAAATTCTGTCTTGGTTAAATATAATGAACACTCCATGTATTTTTTGAATTCAAAAACTTAAAATAAGAAAAAGTCTTTCTTGTCCAGATCGAAAAACAGAGAGCAGCGACAGGTTTTATTAACAACTTCCTCAGAGACCTAGAAAACACATCACAGTGCTCAGGGGGAGGTTTTTATTGCTTCAGTAATGGGCAAGAAAAAAATTCAGCCAAGACATCCCCCTCTCTCCCCTCTGTCTTTCCCAGTTTGTTTTCAGCCCTCGCAGAATTTATTCAGGGGGAGAGCACAGTGGCAGGAAAGGGAGTCCACTTTCTCTGAATGGATTCAGAGATCATGGGCCAAGATTGTCACTCCCTGGCCATTAGCTTGCTTTGCAACCTTTGCCAAGTTAGGCACACTGCCTCAGTTTCCCCATTTGGGAATGGTAAAGTTTTGTATTTCAAACTCTGTGGTGTCCACCAAGCACCTTATGAGAAGCCACTTGAGCTTTGACCTGTAGAATTTTACACAGGGGTTTGCACAGATTTGCTGTCTGCCGCCTTCCCTCCAAACTGTGGATTTTTTCTTTGATAGCAGCACCCCCCTTTCAGTTCCTCAGTGCTAGTCATGTCAGCCAGAAACACAACACACCTCGTGCTCCCTGCTCCTGTTTCAAAATCCTGCATCTTAAGACATTCAGAAAAGGTTTGTATTGCATCCAACAAACACTGTAAAAGGGTATTGAAAGCTTCTTCCATTGCCATTAATTGAGTGAAGAGAAAACAGATTCTGCTGCTGTCATAGCACATCAAAATAATTAGTTCAGCTATAAATAGCTCAGGTTACTCACTTTTATTTTTGTTCCTCTTTTTTAAGGTCAAGGCTGCAGCCAAAAGGAGTAGCAGCATATCCCAGAGAAGCATCCCTCTCTTCTGCTTGGATTCAGACAAAACAGGAGTGCATTTGTAATCAATGATCCCAAGGCTACACAATTACATAATAATTAAAGAAATAATTAGTCCCATTTAGGTAGGAAGAGGGGGGAAAGGGTATTACCAAGCCCACATATATGCAAATTTACCTTAACCTAATTAGTGAGTATTTTCAAACCAATTTTAGCTAAACTGCCTTTGTTTTTGTTGGATGATGCTTCTGTATTGACTTGGCTTTAACTTTGATAATTTCTGCATTAAGTAGAGCTTCTACAAGAGAAAAGCCAGTGGAACAAGCTGTGACACCAAGATATTTTCTTCATCTTAATTAAGGGTTTTCAAACCTCCCCTTGTGCAAGCCCTGCTCTTGCATTTGCTACAGTTGACCCTGTCCCATCTGCCGCTTGTTAGAGGTGATAACCTGAACATCCAGGCACTCTGATAGCACTTGATCAAGATACTATAAATATCAATAAGAATAAGCAGTTGTAGCAACTCTGATTCCAGTGCAGATCAGGTCAGCAGATCTACTCTTCTACTAGATGTATATAATAGACACTGCTTTAGAAAGATGTGCATTGCTTGACACAAACAGCAGCCACAACCTGTCCCTTCACCTTTCCTGCTGGATTAGCTTTGCCATCATTCCAGAATTGTCACCATGTTTCAGCAAGTAACATTTTCAGTATACAACAAATCAAATCTACATTAGATGAATACATTTTATAGTTGCATTAATTAGAAGAGATCTCTGAATTTGTATAAAAATGCTCTAACAGAGCTGTTTGTGTGAGGTTATTGTTATCCCCAGGGAATTGTCCCCTGATGTTCAAGGATGCACTTAGGTATTTAGCTACTTTTGGGTGATGTTTATTTTGTGCAAATCACAGCCTCAGTTCCAGACCATGAACTGCACAATGGTGTATTTAGATCCATCTCTAGCCACTGCATGAGACCTAAAATATTCCTTTTCTTCCTTCCTGACTTCCCAACTCTTTTCAACATCATCAATCTCAGAAACCTCTTTCCCATGCTCACTCAGGGCTATGCATGTGGGGACTGGAGTATCTCTCCACTGTTCAAAGCAAAGGATTTTCTGCAATTGTTGAGTTTTCACAGGAACCAGTGGGAGTTAAATATCCAGCTCAAAAAAAGTATTTGCACTCAGGCAGGTCTGGCAGGTCTTCAAGTGGAACCTGACCTACTCACAGATATTTTTTCCTGCCTGGTCTCACATGCAAGCATATTTTCCAGGTACACTTATCTACCTGTCACACACAATAATGTATAACCCTGAAGAAAGCAAAGCAGGTGATTATCTTTTCCCAGTCAAGTGCAGTAGAAAGGTCAGATTTAATATGAAGCAGAGGGGTGATGAAATGACACAGAAAATGTACAAAAATAGAGTGTAGCAATGCTGGGAGGGAAGCGGGTCTGCTCGTCCCTGTGGAACAACTAGCAACATGGACACACCATTCATCTCTGCACAGGGTCTTTATTTCTCCCGGGTCTTTGATTTGGGTCTTGGCTCCACTATCATGGAAGATACATTTTTGGGAAGATGTGAATTAGGCAGGTGAATAATTTCCTTCTGCATGGCCTTCAGCCCCCTGTGGTGGCTGCCCAGGCTCTGCACAGAGCCACTGGCATTCAGCATCCACCAGCTCCTTAAGTCCTCCCAAAGGAATTGGATTGTTCCAGGCTTTTATAATGGAAAAGATATTTTTCCTCAATCCCACCCTTCCAATGGCTGGGAAGCTGCTTTATGTTGTATACACAGTCCTGCAGTTACTTATTTTAATCTTGGTAGTGTCTTTGAGCATTGCTGGACTCCTACAAAATCAGTACCTAAATGGAAATAAATGCACAATGCTGCAGCTCCCTGCATTCAGAGGAATTCAGTGTAGCCCCTCCTCATGTCCTAAATGCAACTGATGTTTCACAACTTCTGTATCTAAATTAGGTTTTTCCATGCACATTTTTTTCCTCTTAGTCCTGCCTAAAACCCAGAGCAAATTCCAAGGAGAAATTCTCCTTGGACCACTCACTAGGGCTTGAGCCCCATATCCAAAGTACTTAGGCTGAAGATCAGCTGCAGAAAACAGAAGCTTCATAGTTTCACAGTTGAAAACAAGCTCCTGCTTTTACTCTCCCATGTAATTTTGAGTTCAGGATTCCAAGTGCCTTTCCGCACTCAGGTCCATGCAGACCCATTTGGATGGATTAATGCCTTGAAGGTTATGGATAAGACTTCAAACCTGGAAGTGGTTATTCTCAAAGCTACGAACTGAAAATTCCTGAAGGTCTCCATGATAAGTTGATAAGAAATAATGGAGAATTGTTTCATTTTAAACACAAAGAACAATTCAGCCACAGCATCACTTTTGATAGAGACATTGCAAAAGTTATCAGATGAAAGTCTGCAGGATAAATCTTTTTAATATTGAAGAGAAATGTAACAATTTACTGACCATGATGAAACCTGGACTTCCTGGAACCGTACCCTGCCTTGCTGCTTCTTCATGTTCCCCATGTCTGCCTCTGCCTTTCAAATGAGTGCCATGAATCACAGTCTAATAGCAATGTTTTAAAGAACTACTTTTTCCTAGGAAGTCAGATCAATCCCACTTAAAAGAGAACTCTGTGAATGTGCCAAATATTTAGAGAGTAAATCTCAAACCCAGGAGTGATCTGCTTCCTTTATCTGCAGACTCTGGGTGCGATGCAGATACCAGCACCACCAGCACGTCTTGCAGGTCCATGGTGTGAACTCATGAGGAAATTAAGAAAAATTATATATAGAATCAAAAATAGATTCAGAAAACCCCACCAACAGCTAATTCTGGCCAGCTAAAAAATCAGTATATCACCTAAACTAGTCACCTAGACCTTTGCTATTGGAAGTTTGCTTTCCTCTCAGGGCCCCTTTGAGCCACCCCCTCCATCTGAAATGTAGAACCACTGAGAGCTGGTTTCAAACCTCTTTAAGATCCACATGAAGAGTCTATGCCCTGCAGCAAGTTTAGCAGTCAGTACTTTAAAAAGTAAACTCTGCTCCAGAACTATTATTTGCATAGTGCATGGTGACTAAAATTAGCCTGCCTCGACTCCATCGCAGAAGGAAATCTGAGTTGCCACTGCAGTTTCAGGTTTCTTGGCTTTCAGAGAAATTCATAGCATCCGAGGAACATAGATGTGTCTTCTGTGCAGCTCTGCTCCTCTTGGCTGCCACTGCTCTCCCAAGCTGCATCTCAAAGCTGTCCTACAACACCAGCAAAATTCTTGTCCTTCCTCACATGGGAAACCAGAATGTGCTGAAACCTGTGAAAGCCTGTTTTTCTGTATGAAAATGTTTGGGAGATGAATTAGCAAGGAGAGAATGCACTGCAGATCACAAATGGTCTGTCCTGGGTGTAGGAAGGGTAAAACCTCCTTGAGAGTTAATTACCACATGGGACAGAGGTTTCTCAAAGCAGAGGTGTGCTAGAAGGTGCTCTGCAGGAGACATACACCATGTAAAGTTCGGTTAGGACTGGTAGTTTAATCTTCATTAGCTGCAGGATGAAGGTGAACTTGATTCTCAGCCACTGCCCCACAATATCATTGCATAAGAGCTTGTGTTCCTCTGTCATAATTTAATATTGTGATTTGGCCAACCAGAGAGCTCACATGCTCCCACAGTCTCATTTTATTCTGCAGATGAACAGATGTCCATAGGAGATCATGCTAGTGTACCATGGATGCGCCTGTTGAATTTAAATTATTCAAAAAATCAGCCATCAGCTAAGTGCTAAGCCGTTGCAGCTTTTTGGGGTTGGTTTTCCATTTATTTTTCAGCTTGAGATGTCACTATAGCTTTTCTCCCCAAGATGCGTAAATAATTCATGCAGTTTTGAAGTGGAATCACTCAGGACCTGTGTGAAGAGTGCTGCTGGCTCAGATTCCCCTATCACCCACTGAACAAACCCAGCTCAGCTCCTGTCCTTCATCCACCCTCTACCATGGGGTCAGGCCATGGGCCCTCAGACCACATTTCACAGAGTTTTGGTTCCCCTATCCCTGCAAAGTCCCAGATACCTGGAATCCAAGATCACAACTACCAGAGGCTTGTAGCTTAATATTTGTAGCAAATTTGTACAAAATAAACTTGCTGTAGCAAGAATCCAGTTAAGTACTTGGTTTTATATTTTATATGAATGCAAGCCAGCAACTAATTTCATTTTCTGCTGTGTTGTAGAATTGAAAGGTAATGATTCACCCTTAAAAAATACATTTAAAATTATTTAGTAACTACTCTAACTACAGTATATGTCTTATGGAGGGAGCCCAGAGTAAAAGCTCAGTGATGTGCAGAGTCCTGGCTGGATGCAATTAGGAAGAGAGTAACCCCATGACATGAAATCTGATGATACATTGAACTTCTGACCTATAGGAGAAATCTGATCGTCACCACTCACCTTCTTCATTTCAGGTCTGTTCAGGAAAACAAAAGCCTTCATTCAGCATTCAATTTTCTCCACCCTTCATCACTGGAATTTTTATATGAGCTGAATTAAATATGCCAGAAGGTAAATGTTCTCAGTGGCTCAGTGACATCCATGGTGTCTTTCTGTTTCATTAGCCATTGTCATCAAGCCTCATTCTGTTCTGATGAGGCCACAGAGGAAAGTGAGGTGCTTCTGTGTCCACCTTCACTGCTGTTTAAGCAGAATAAAATACTGACTGTAGTACTACTGGATTACTTTTTGTCTGAACTGCAAATCACTGGGTTTTGCCTACTTTAGCCACACTCTCTGCTCTGAAGTTACTAAGTATTAACCCTGAACTCCTTATTCAGAATTCCCAACATCCAAGGCAAAGTTTGAGGCAGACACAGACTACATAGAGCTTAATGACCAGAGTTTAATGTCCATGCACAGGTGGTGAGTTGAGATGGAAGCACCCAATAACCTGCAGTGTGTCATTACCATCAAGCTGACACATCTGCAGGGTGGTGTAGAGATAATTCAGCCTTAAAAGACATGGCACCATGGCTGGATGGAGGCCAGCTCAGCAGTCCTTATCTGAGCTCCTGCTCAGCTTCAGACATGTTGCTCTTTGCTCATCCACGGCTGAGCTCTCTGGGACCCAGGCGTAAGAGGACAAGGGCTCTACCCACCCCCGCTCTGATAAGTTAAAAACAGATTGAAGGTCTAAGTCAATTACACATGAGCATGTGATAAAATTCTTTGCTAAACTGGGGCCTAAGTCAGTGTGCTCTTAGGGTGGAACTCAAATAGCTGCTCTTGGAGGAGAAAGAATAGGCATACAAATGGAGCCAAAGGTTCTCCTGGGGTGATGGGCTGGGGTGAGTGGCAAGAGCCTGAGCAGATGGGGAAACAGCCTGATGCAAGAGGAGGAAGGATTGTGTGACTGGCTGTGTGGCTATGGCTTGGGAGAAGGAATTTCCTCGTGGGAATGTTGCCAGGAGGGTGAGGAAATTGCTTGCTTTTCCAAGCTGAAGCAACTAATGAAGGAGGGGTGAGAACAAAGGTTATGTGCTGTGGACTGTGTCACTGAGACACAGCAGGAGGGGTGATTTGGGTTATGGTGTCCAGAATAGCACACTGGCTTCAGACCTTGAAAACTCTGAAAGGGTAAATTTATAGACCTCTTCATCCCACATAAATATCTGTTGTAACCATTCAGGAGGTCTAGGGTAATGGCTTGTGTAGTCAAGGATAAAAATAACCCAGGTCTAAGATACCAGCTCCAGATTTCATTCAAAGTTCTGGAGAAGTTAGCTGAGTGTTAGCTGAGTCCCTCAAGCTCCTCAATATATCAAGCTGCTACTGCTGGACTGCCTGTTTTCTCTGTTTGTGCTTTCTTTGGGGCTTTTGGGCCACCTCACAGTTCCTTGTTCTAAAATATGCTGAAACTACTTCATCATGAAATAGGGGAGAGCTTCTGTCCTTCTGAAAGAATTTGTGGAAAAGGCATGGAAGGACTAGAAAGAAATGGTTCAGGCTTTTGTCTCTTTTGGAAAATAAGTAAATTGCAATCTGGGTGGAGGGGACTATAACTTCCCAGGAAAACACTTCAATACATCAGGAACTACACTCTGAAATTGTTAGAGCTATGTGTGCAAGAACCCAGCTTCTCCACTCACAAAGACCCTTCAGCTACAGCCAAAAAATCTGTGAAAGACAGAACCAAAGAACCTCCCAAAAATGCATTCCCTCTAAGGGGGGCTTTGGGCACTGTGCTGGTTGACAAGAGGCTTGGAGCTGTGCAGAAAAGCTGTTTCTGGAGATATTCCTACTATACAGAGAGAGAGATTTCATGTCTGAAGAATCTCCTTGATTACATCTCCATTTCATAGGCACCATCTACAACTGGTTAGAACCTAAAAATAGCGATTTCTTCTACTCAGAAGAGACAGCAGGCTCTTTTCTCTTCTTATACCAGAAAAAAAAAAATGTTTTGAACTGACTCTTCTAGATAAATAGCACTTAGAAGTAAGTGTAGTGCTCATGATGAAGCTCATGTAGGGATTTGCAGTTGCTTTTCATGCCAGAGATCATGAATTAATTAAGAAAATCTTGTCTCTTGGAAACTCTTCTATTCACAGTTGCACCAAGTCACTGTAGCAGTAACTTGCATAGAAAAATAACATTAGGGATATTTTTATTTTTAGCTGTCTTAATGAAATATAGCAGATGGATATAAAGAAGAGAAGCCCATCCTATGTGACTAGCCATCTGTCTGGGGAGCGTTTCATGGATCACAGCTAGAAAATTAGTAGGTAATTAATGTCAGTCTTCAAGCTACCCTACAATTCTTCATGCTCATTATTCTACTCTATAAAGTGGCTTTCAAATGCCACCCAGAGCTTACCCAGCTGTGAGAGACGGGCTTGTCTTTAGACAAGCTTTAGAGCATTAAACCTTGGCTTTAGAGCACTAAACCTTTGTCACTCTCACTTTTCAGCCTTCTGATGTTTTCATTCTTGTGATGGAGTTTCTCACGCTGTTTTTTGTAAACATGCACGTTTTTCTAACTGTCTTTTTGTTTTTCATTCCTTCTCCTGGGAGGAGAAAGGTTTGATGGACTTTGTCATTGACCAGTGTCGTTGGAGAGGTGGTAACTTCACCTTCCAATCGATGGTCGTTTCCAGAACCCTATATAATGGGAAAACCAAAATAAAGTTTCTCTCTTCTTTGCCTTCTCTCGGGTGTAGCTGCATTTGTCTCTGCGTTTCGTGTTGCTCGATAGAGTGACAAACCTTGGGCTAAACACCAGCAGTTCCCTCCCATCCTGCCCTCCCTCTCACACAAAGCTGACAGTGATCACATAAAATCCACTTTCCCAACTACTAAGATCCCAAGGACTATTCCAGTCGATCTAAATTTGCCTTTAAGGTGTTCCTATCCCACTCTCAGCTCTCCAGCACACCAAGCACTGGGATTTGCACTGGGCATGCCATGGAAACCAGGTTACCAACATGAACACGGGGTAAAGAGCTATTATCCAAAACTAGTTTTTTGTGTTGGGTTTATTTCTGCATGTGGCTTTTCCAAGTCCATTGAGCAGCTGATCTGGAATCTCACTCTCCAAATTCACTCCAATGACTTCCACGCACTGCTCTGCTGGAGGAAGCCTGCCTTGTTTAATGACATCCTAAAAAGACACACAGTCCTGAGCACTGCTAAAGGTCAGGCAGCTTGAGCTTTTGGAGATGAGATACTTGCTCAGTGTTGTCATCGTTATACCCTCTCGGTGCCCACATATGCTACATTACATCTCCGGGTTGTTCTCTTCCCTTCTTGGAAAATCAATGCCTTCTCACAAGAAAGGTTTTGTATTTCACCATTAGAGAGTAATGCTTATTTTTCTTTGGTAACAGAATATTGTTATCAGGCTGTTTTAACTTTCTTTATTACCTCCATTCCTCCAGCTACTACAATTCACTTGATACAGTTTTGGTTATTTTTATGCTTTGATTTAAGAACAGTGTGCTCCAAGGCTGCACTTAAAGAAATGCCCAAGGAGTGGAGTAAAGGGAGTCATCAACTTATTTACTGGACTGAGCTGAGCCCAGCACGATGCCTTAGGAAATAACCTCTCTTCCTGGAAATCCATGGATAATTGTTAAACTCTATTGTATGGCATCAACACAATAAATCTTCACAAAACCCTGGCCACACAATATCTGAATGTGACATAGCAGGTGGAAATTGTATTATTCTTCATACAGGGAAAGGGGCCCTACTGACAGAGCTTAAATCTGGGGAATCATCTTTGTAGACCTACTCTCACACAAAACGACACTGAAGATGAATTTGCAGGTTGTCCACAGAGACAGACTGCTGGTTCATTATAGCACCAGTTAAATGTTATTTATGTTATTCATTGTCTCATTCTAGTTATTCATTTCCCCCAGAAACCCAAAGAGTTGGACTCATGAGATGGCTGGACATCTTCTTTCTTCATTCTTCTTTCAACTGTTGTTCTCTGTTTAGGAATAATACCTAGAAATATCTTTTCCCGCAGAGTCATAAGCCTCCAGCCAGGGCAAACAACTGCTTGTTACAGGAGCTCAGATCCAAAGTTTTCCACTATTCATGGGGAGCTGGATCCAATGTTTTGGTTTGGCTGATGGTAAAGAAACGCAAGCAAAGCTGAGTAAATCCAGATCTGAACCACTCCCAGTGTCCGTGGCCAGGGACTGGGCTACTTTCAGCTCGTCTTCACAGAAGCCCATGGCCTGAGCTGCAAAATCAGTTCTGGAGCACCAGAAGAGTTTGAGTAAAAATACATTGCTGTTAGTCCCACGAAATAAATATGTGACGTAAGACATGCTGTGGTGAAGAAAGCTGCACCTGAGTCGTGACACTTAAATTGCTGAGCTGCACCCTTGGGATTTGTATCCTGGGTTTGCCACAGGATGATCCCACGGGGAGGCAGCCAGCACCATTCCGGGCTCCTTGGAAAGCTGCGAGCGTCTCCTGGGCTGTAACATAGCCCAAAGGGCTCTGGTCCCTGCTCTAGGAGATGAACAACACCGCTGCCAGGGGCGCTGAGGGAGGCGGGAGGGGTGCAGACGGCTCGTATCGTGCCATTTGATCTGAGGAATCCCAGCCAAGGCACCGGCAAGCCCCGGCAGGATCGCTTTGCGGACTGTAAAGGGCAGGAAAAGGTGCTCAGAGGCAGGAGGTGACCCGGTGCCTCGGTGGGATGCTCCTGCAGTGACAGCACAGCTCACGCCCCCTTCCCAAACCAAATCCTCCCCTGATCCCTCATCTCATTGCTAAGACAAACACAAACTGCTCTTTGCAGCTGAAGGAAAAGGGCAACCAGATTTCTTGACTCTGTCAATTCCATCGTGACCGTTCCAGTGTCGGGAGTTCAAGATCCAAAGGTATTTTTTGAAGCCTGAAGGCTGCTGAAGTGCAAATGCTTCCCTGCCTTTATCTTTTAATGATAACGTTTGAGGATTGTTTTCATTGCAGTAATGGTAAGAAACTGCAAAAGAAAAGAAATCAAAAGGCAGCCCTCAGATTTTTTCTCACAAATGAAAGGAAGCAGATATAGAAGAGTGTCTGCAAACCCTTGCCCAAGATAAAATTACAGAGCAGAAAACTCCATCCTACTCTTCAGCACTAAAGGACTCTTCTCCAGTAAAGCGTACCTCCTGAGCTGGGGTGTTTCCTAAATGAAAACAAGTTTCAGAGCCATGGTTTTAGATGCCATTTCAGTGGGCACATGCATGAATGCTCTTCTGAACCTCTGCCTCCCTGATTACCCCTCAGCAAAATACCTGGCAGCTGCTGGAGCTGACAGCACTAGGGAACCTTATGGAACAGATCCTTTAATAACCCCCTTGAAAATGAAAATATAAGCAAGCCAGTTCCTGCCGGTGTTGGTTTTACCTGCCCTTGCCAAAACATCGCCTTCAGTTTCCAAACTTGCTGCCCTCTTTCTTAGGACTAGGCTTATTGGGCTAGAGGATCAGGAAGTCCAGGCTGTTATCCTCCTACCTCAATATTTGGGAATTTTACTCCATGGTCTGTTTTAGCCACACATTAAATAAAAGAGGTGGCTTTATAAATAAAATGAAAATGAAAAAGGGAATAAAAGCAATATCCTTATCCAAATACCCTGTGCCTAGTGAGGGGGATGCAGTGGGTGCCCTTGGTCATCCACCCCACCCCGGGTGACAGGCTTGTGCAGCAGTGCCTGCTGCCTGTCAAGACGTGCATTTTGATCTTACTCATGGCTCAAAAATAGCCAACCTGCTTTATTTTCACATCCGCTTCAGCAGCACAGTGTTAGGTAGGCTTTCCTTCTGTCTCAAAGAGCTGGAGACCAGCCCAAGTCTGAATGGTTTTAGGGAAAAAGTGTCATGGGATGAGAGGAGGAGGGAATAATCCAGGAGAAACTTGCTGCTGCTTCCAGCCACAGCTCAGGCATGACTCATCGTGAACATAACCCTTTCCTCCTAATTTTTTGTCCAGCCCACGAGCCCAAGTTGAAGCTGTGTTTCCAGCCTAGAGGCAACATGTGGAGTCAGTACTCTCTGCAGCAGAGTTCCAGATCATCTCACCCACCTGTTCGAGCCTGGTTTTTTTATAGAGATTACGTGTTCAGGGGCATGGGGACATTGTTACTGGCAATCCTCAGAATGCCTTGCCCAGAGGGCTTGATAAGCCTCCTCATACTGACTGAATACACACAGACAGACCTTGCTACTGCCACCCAAATAAGTGATGGGGGAGGGCAGTGTGTGTATTAAATAATACTTAGCAGTACAAAGGATTAATTGCCCTGTTCATGTAAGGGAAAGAAAAAAAGAAAAGTAGAGAAAAAGGAGCTTTCTAAAATCTTAAATTTGGGGGCCATCACTTTGCTGAGCAGCTGGGCCTCCCACACTGTCTGGTTTGAAGTGAATCTCTCACACAGAGGGACTCTGTGTGCTCAGAGCCCCCACTATCCACAGGCAGATACCTGGAGTCACATGTCCTGTCGTACCAGGATTATGGCTTGCACATACCAGCACTTGTCAGCTTGTATTCATACCCCTAAAGTGCTCCCGTCAGTTGTACACTCCACAAATGCCAGCAAGATCTGAGATGCTGCTTCCCCCTGCCCCTGCCCACCCCCTGTTGCTGTTTCATCTGCCTATTCCATCCATCATCATCCCACCCCCAGCTCCACCTCAGCATATATTGCAGGACAAGAAATATAATTCACTTCAGAAGATTCACTTTGAGGTAACCAGCTGTCTTGCACCACCTTGGACATGTTTCCCATGTCTCAATCAGCAGACGGCAAGTGGGAGCACTGATGGTGGAGATCTGGAAGCCCCTGCTTCACTGCAGAGCAAACTGGATTCACTTTGACATAGGGAAGCATCCTCTCCAGGAACACATCCTGCAAAGGCTGTTGAAGCGCTGCTATGGACTTGGAGAGGACTCAGTTTCTGATGCTTCTCACCTGCTCACATCCTGGTTGCCTGTAAACAGAATTAAACCGTGACTTTCCTTTGTTTTGCTTCAGGGCTACAGGCTTGGTTTATCATGGTCAGATGACCAAATACAGGTTGTGAGTCAGTGCTATCACTTCTGGATGCTGGCTGGGGGATGTGGTGATGGCAGTGACACCTGTACTGGGGCAATGCAGGCACAGGAGTTGCACACGCAAGTCAGGATTAGCTGAGTGCCTACAGCACAGACACCCACCAAGACTCTGTGACAATGGCATTTCCAGATTGCTGGTTTACAGGAAATGCCTTGTTATTCCATAAAATAACAGGACAGCCTGTCAGTCAGGGCCGACTCACAGCCCAGCAGTTCTCACAGGGCAGCAGGGGTGGTTTAGTTCTCTCCAAAACCCCTTCCCTCCTCTGCTAAAAGCTTAAATCCTTTTGATGGCCTTCAGGTGAACTCTTGGCCTGCAGAGAAGGAAGGGATTATGCAGAGGGGATGGAGTGATGCTGGTAAACCAGCAAGCAGCAGGTAGGAGAAGGAGCACTGATGGGAGGAAGACAGACACTGTCTGGGTCGCTGCTCCAGGTGAGGGTTTCCCTATGGATGCCCATGCTGTGTGCTCGCTCTCCAGGGAACTGTGCGTGGCTATTTCTGTCCCCCTGTCAGCAGCCAGGAGCCCTGGGGTGTTCCTCTCCCAGCCCTGCCATTTCCCTCAGGGCCAGGTTTCCTCTTTCTGTCCCATCCAGCTCGCTGGGTCCCTGCCAGAGGCCCTGGTGCCAATGGAGGGGTGACACAACTTCCATCTCCCTGAATGGAGCTGAGAGGGACAGGGGAGGGATTCAGAGTTACCTGACTTATGTGCCTGTCCCCCTGCTGCTCCCTCATGTCTGGATGATCCCACTGTGCTGGCAGGACCACCTTGGTGTGGGATGTGCAGCAGGGGTTTGTCTTACCTTGCTGAGACCTCACCAAGCTCACACCTCAATGCTGTGAACCACAAAACAAGACCCCCAAACCAACACAACACCCCATTTCTGTATCTTCATCTGTGTTTGGAAACAGCTGAGACAGACCCACCATGGGCTGGGTTTCCAGCAGGAGTAGCTGTGCCTGGAGTGCAGGTGCTGCCCTGAGATGGGGTTTTGATTTGGGGCTCAGCTGCCATATGCCAGCTGCAGCCCTGGCCAGGTGTCAGCTGCTGGACAACCAAAACTGTGCCTGTCCCCCGACATCAGCAGGTCCTGTCCCCTTGGAGCATCTCGTTGTGCTGCCTGCAGACAAAAATACTTCCCCAGCTGCTGCCCACCTGGTGCTGGAGACAAGTTTAGGAAACAGCAATAAGAAACTGAAAATAAAAGGCTGAAAAGAGAAAGATACAGGGCTCATACCAGAAGTGAGAGCACTAAAAATAGTGGTGATATGATCCATCATAGCTATAGGTCATAATTAAGTGCTTAAGTGTCTTTGGGCATCAAGCAAGTGCTTCTCCAGCAATAGGAAACTCACAGGGGTTTAACAGAAGAGACAGCGTGTCCTGGGCTCCCAGCATGTCCTGGGCTCCCAGCTGGACTCTGCCAAAAATAGAGGATGTATGGACAGTGCTCTGAGGGGCTAATGCCAGGCACTGGTGGGGCATTGCCCCTCTGTTCTGCACTAGGCTCCACCACACTCCTTTCACCCCCAGCCATGGAGTTGTGGTGTTTTCCAGGGGATGAAACAACTGCTCCTGCAGGGAGAGTAAAGGGCAAGGAGGAACAGGAAGGCATGGTCACCCCTTGGGGCACAAGCCCACTGCTGTATAGTTCTCAGGAGCTGCTGGGACATGGATACACCAACAAGATGCAGGAGCAGCTTGCATGAGGCTCAGGCACATCAGCATTTCTTCCATGGTGGTTTTGGAAGGAGAAGCCACAGCTCTGAGCCATCTTCCAGTCTGGAGATGATCTGTGCTTGCTGGGCTGCCCCATCCCAGGCAGCTGCATCTTCCATGGGGAGTTCTCAGCCCCTGAGAGGCTGGTTTGATTGCAATCCAAGCTTTTATCCAAGCCCTTGTTAGTGCTCAAGTGATTGAAATGATCAAGGCAAGACACCTAGATGTTCCCTTTCCTCATTGATGAAGCCTCAGCTCCACCCCTCCCAACACACTCACGTGCAGAGCATGGCAGAGTCCCCCTGGCCAGGGACTGCCCATTCCTGGGGTGCCCCAATTCCCCAGGAAAAGGTGTTTTTGTGCCAGTAAACTTCACCAGGGGATGAGCAAGAGCGGCCTGTCAGCTTTGGTTCCTTGCTGCTGTGCCCACCCCAAGGTCTGTGGGTCTACCGCCTGGCCGAGTGCCCATGCCAATGATGTCATGGTCAGCTAAAAGGTCCCTCTCAAGTCAGTTTATGCTGCTCTTTAGATTCTGTATAGACTATCATGCATGAGATTGAGTAGAAAATGTCTAACTCCTCCAAAAGTAGGATTATTTAACTGAGCTGCTGTTCCCTGGAAACTTTTGATTCAAGCATTACAACTTTGCAATACAGGAGAAATTCAATACCACAACAGCCCTTTGGCTAACCTGTTTTCTCTTCTGGTACCAGGAAAGCTCAGACTAAAATAAGGAAATTTAAAACCAGTTCAGCTCTAAAAATGAGTGGTAGTTAAAACCAGCATGAAATAGGTGAGGATTTTGAAAACAAACACATGATTAATCAAACTTGATCCTAAAAGAAGTTAAAGCAGCTACAACGCTGGTGCTGCTCCTGCTCAGTGTGTACAGAGTGTTTGAACAGGCTGAAGGACACAGCAGCCAGCAGGGGCTGAGACTTAGGAGAAGTTCATGGTCCAGGCTTGACCAGCAAGAGCACAGCACTGGGACTGAGGAGACTGATGTCCACTGTGTGGCCATGGCTAAGCGTGCCTCCCCCAAGGGTGTCCCATGCACCTCCAGCTGCACAACTAGACTGGTTTGAGTCAGAAGAACTTGTCATAATCTGATGACTTTGTCCCTGTTTTTGGCTTCAGATTCCTGGATGTCTCCTGCCTACTCCCCAAATATGTGACAAGGAGTAGGTTTGAGATAGTAACAATATTAAAATGAGTCAAAAAAGTGCAGATTGAGCTGAAAGTTAGCACAAATGCAAGATAAAAACCTCTCAGCAAAAAATAAGAGTCAGGTAGGCAGAAGATCCTCAGGAAAAGACTGGGGAGCAAGGGAGTACTGCAGGCACAGTGGGGTCCCCAGTGCCACATGGTTTAGGAAATCTCACATGGACAGTCACACTTCAGACATAGCCTGCTCAGCACTGCCCAGGCAAAGGAGGTAAAATCCAGAGTGGAATGGGAATGATCCCAAAATACAGGCTATGAGGAGAGAGCGGGAGACAGCCAGCAAATAAACAAACTCCAAGATATTAAAGGCCAGTAAGATCTTGCACCCTCCACAGCCATAAAAGCTGAAGAAATAAAGATGCTGGATACTGACACCATTTAAAGGGTGGGCACAATGTTGTGTCACCATATGGTGATGTGGCACTTGCCAAGACCCTTGATTATGGTACACACGCACCTGGCAGTTTTTGTTTATGGCCATCTTTCCTCTGGGGACATCCCCTGGCTTCCTGCAAGGTACAGCCTCATGGGATGAGGAGTTTTCCCCAGCACAGAATTTATGTCAAGAGATGATTAGCTGGCTTATTCCAATCACAAAGTATTTTTAAATTTTTAACCAGAAGCTATAAAAATCCAGGAAATGTGGGTTTATGGCCTACAAAAGGTTTAACTTGAGCTATGACCTACAGTCTTATGTAATTTACTACTGGCCTTAGAGTGGACTCCAATTCCAGCAACCCAGTGAGCTCTTTTTTGTTGGAATCCAAGGCACAGGGAAATTCTGTGTGTTTTAGAAAGCCCTGATTCTCAGCAGGACACTGCTTTTAACCTCTGTTCCAGGGAAAAAATTGCCAAGGCTTTGGGATGAGTGGGAGAACACAGGTGTGAACTAGGTAGTAGCAGTAGTAGTGATAATCTTTCACAGGGTGAAAAATTTAGGGTTTTAGGATTTTAGTATGAGAGTGAATAGGGACAAAATGGAGGATTTTGGGTGTTGTCTCATCTCTTGTTCTTCTTCCACTCCATTTTCTGTAGTACTGGTGGCAAGAAGTCATTGGTTAGAGAACGCAGCAACATAGGTGCTACGTGTGTAGTTCAGTAGAAGTTATTGGTAGTTAAGTAAAAACAAGATACATGCTAGAAAATAATTGGGCTGATTAGCTTTAAAAACACCTTGGTTTTGGGTATCAAGGCCATTTTGTCCATTTTATGCCTTGTTTCTCATACGCTGAGTCTGGCATGCAGACGGCGTGCTGAACTTAAGAGAAGAGAAAAATAAACAAGAACCTGAAGACCAAGAATCAGTGAGTCCTGCGTGTTTTTCATCCCTGGCAAAGAACTCACAAGAGGGAACCTCCTTCAAGGGCCCAGGGGGTAGGTTCCCAGCAGTGTGTGGGGTTCAACCACCAGCAAGAAAAGAACCCCACACTTTTTGGAGCATTTCTTGATTTGGGCTCTTTTAAAGCACAGTTGGGCAGTCAGCCAGATATGGGAGCTTGGAGGGTGGCTGGGCACTTGCCCCATGGGACAGGAGAGCCAGGAAGTGCCAGCCTTCAGCTTCTCATGAGGACTGTGGCTGTGTCAGGTTGAAAAACCCCACCCCAATCTTGGCCCTTGGTGTTTGCCCTGGAAACAAGGTGTTTTCTGCTCCCTTCTCACCCCTCTCCATCTCTTTAGGTGCCAGCAAGTCAAAACCTTTGAAGAGATAAATTGAACAGAGGGTCGTATCCATGTCTTGGCTTGCAGAAGGGTCTGCCCCAGGGCTTGGCAATGTTTCTGCTGCGATGCCAGAGCTTGTAGGGGTGACTCTGGAGTATCTCACCACCACAACCCACTCTGATGCCATTACTACCTTGGAGGCTTCCCTGAAGATTCAGCGCCTGTGGATACGCGGATGGTCGGTGATGGGACAAACAGAGATGAGAGATCTCTGGAATCAATGCTGATCTTGGAGCATGCAGTTTATTTCATAGGACGTGGGTATAGATGCTCTGCTAAGAGCTGCCAGTTGCAGCTCGAAGGAGGACCAAGAAACAGAGTAAAAAGAGTAAAAGCAAAGAGTAAGAGAGTAAAAGTAAGAGAGTAAGTACAAGAGCAAGACCAAGAGAGTGAAGTTCCCGTTACAATGCATTAAATCTTCTACGTTGAATATTCTAATTTACACTAACCAATGTAGTACGATATATAAATCCTATAGCATTTACATACAGCCTATAAGAATCTTTACATTACCACACTATGTTACATTTTAAACCCTAAAAACTACTCTTTCGACCCCTCTTGCCAAGCTGCTAGGATCTACTCTGACCCTTAGACTTTTGGCAAGGAGAAGGGCATTGTTTAATCAAAAGGGGATTACCTTCAGCTAGCCACACTATTGTTTCTCTGTTGTTCAGTAACAGAGGCTAGGCATCTTAGACATCGAAACTTGCTTTCAATTCTATTTCACTTATATGTTTCATATTCTCAAAGTCTAAACAGTCATATTTATAAGGCTTTCCTGTTTTATCCTTCCCAACAAGCCCCAACACAGTCCCATGAAGGAGCAGTGTAGCATCACGGAACATGCTGAGTTGGAAGGGACCCACAAGGGTCACCAAAGACCAACTCCTGGTCCTGCACAGGACACTCCAACAATCCCACTCTTGTGCCTGACAGCATTGTCCAAATGCTCCTGGAGCTCTGGCAGCTTTGGAGCTGTGACCACTGCCTTGGAGTAACTTCATACCCTTGAGAACATCTCTGGGTGATCCATGTCTGGAAGGGAAGTAAGGTTCTGCAGCATCAGTGATTTATTTAGTTTGTGATGAGAAGTGATGAGAGCTGCCCAAGCAGGGTGTGAGACATACCCAAAAAATGGAATCTGTACAAACAAGAAAGGAAATTGCAGCAGCTGTGGAGTAAAGCCCCTGTATCTCTTGTCCCAAACACCAAAGTTTCCCTGGAGGAAGGTGTGCTGCACACTGTGCTCTGAGGCCGGTATCTGTGTGTAGAGCACCTGGAGGACCAAACATCACCAGCCCTGAAGAACCTCAGACTTGTGCCAGTCTGATCTGCAGTTCTGAACCATGACTTTCTCAGCTGGCTTTTTTGCTCCGATTTTTTCTTTTGGGGATCAGTATGAGAACAGACCTACTTCTTATCATGGTTAGACACCAGCCCAAAGCAACACTGAGCAGTAAGAAGCACAGTCTAGCTTGGTATCATGCAACCCAGCTGCTCAAGGCACAGAGAGCCCAGCAGTCTGCTTGAACCATAAGAGGTACATGGAAATTGCCACTTCATCAGCAGATAAAGCCCGGCCAGTGCTGCTTCCTTCTGAAAACTCTTCTTATGACCTATTCACATTTCCTTCACCTACTTATTTCTGATTTCAGATCACACCTCACACTGCTTGCAAAGCCCAGGTCACAAAGTCAGAACAGTTCAACTCTCAAGTGCTGCAGCAGCCAGCCCAGAACACTGCTGGTGGCTCAGCAGAGCTTTGAAGTCTCTTCATCCCTCCAAAAACTCTCCTCCATGCTTCCTTTTGAAGGTTCTGACCTATTTGTGTGATTACCAAGCTGACTGAAGTGATGAACCCCCTCTCTTGCCCCTTTATCTGCTGTCAGCTGAGAGGGGCTCCTGTACCTCTAGGCCTTCTGATGGACCAGGCCATTTCGCAGGCATTTCAAAGGGATTCTGACCAGCAGAGCCCTGAGCTTCCTGCAAACTGGGATGGCAGCAGAGCCTGGGCTGGAAGGGGGTGAAGAACTTTTGTCACCGACATTTTGTGGGTCCCCGGGTGAAAAACCTGCAAAGGCTTTTCTTCCCAGGGAGAAGTACATTCTCAGCACAGTTTCTATAAACAATCTCTGAGCTGTGTTCTGTTCAAGGACATTGTCCCTCTTGCCTGTCTGTGGGAGGAAGCTGGTCTTGGTTATCAGTTCTCACTTTTTAGTATCACATGGACAGGGGAGAGGGAGAGAAGGATTCTGCCACAGGCAGAGTCACAGCATTCTAAGATTCTTGTACAGGGCAGCAAGAAGAAAGCATCTGAGCTCTGTACATGGGCACGATATAGCCCAAGCTTCTGAACTTTGGAGTCATTGTTAATAAATTATATTTAGCCTTCTGATATTATTGTCAAGAGTCCTTTGTCACTGCACGGATCACGGAAATAAACTTTAACTTCCCAAGATGAGCAGCCCCACAGGGATCATGGTGTAAAATCCACCTCACCCTGTGCCCAGAGCTGCACACCCACCTCTCAGCTCACAGCTTGCTGCAGCTCAGCCACAGCTTTGGCCCAGAGGTGACATTTGGGGCTTTATTGCAGATGCAAGTTGCTATGGTGAAATGACCTTCTGAGCACCCTGTAATGTTCAGAGAATGATTTAAAATGCTTGCAAAAGCCAGTCATTGACTTGCTGTGCCCAGCTGATGGGAGGTCATCACCCAAAAAGCAGCCAAGCATTTTCCTCACCCCCTTTGCATGAAACTTTTATTCTGTCCTGGTGTTCTCTAGTGCTGGTACTGCCAGTCAGATGGTGCTGGGATATTCCTGGTGCCTTCCTTCCCTCTGGAAATGTCCTTCCTCATTTTTTCATCCCACATGTGGAAATCTGCACAGCCCTGAGCAAGGCAAGGATGGGTACCTTGTGTCTGGTGCTGAGTTTGCAATGCCAAGGTGGGGGGCTGGTCCTGCACGCCCCGAATCACTGAGCTTGGGCCTGGCTGAGCTTCCATCCTTCCTCCCTCCCTCCCTTCTCAGGAGGAATGAGACACAACCACATCTGCAAAGGGCAGAAGAGCTTTTTTTAGCTCCCAAGCACCCACAGTGTTTATTTGCAAGTGAGTCAACCAGACTCTAATGCATTTGTGGATGCTGCACAATTCACCTGTGTCTTATCTCAGGGATTTTCATTACTTTTCGGGCAATTTTGCAAGGACTCAATTTTCCCCACCCACACACACATCCTGCTGTTCTCTCATTGAACATATCAATTAGCAGACAAAAAAGTCCTCAGCACCTTTTCTCCCCTGGATTCAGCCTCCCCCTTCAGCCTTTAAAAACATTTCCTTGTGCAAACCCACCCCAAACCAGGTCTGGCCTGAAAAGACTGAAACACTTCACACCTGATCCATGTCAGCTGCACAGATACCCGCAGATATCCACTGATATCCAGAGATATCTCTGTGCCATCCCAGGAGCAGAATCCAAATGCCTCAAGCAGGGACTGAGCCACGTATGGCACCTGTAACTCTGCAACAGCATGTGCCAGGAGCAGCTGTGCAGTGGCAGAACAAGTGTAAAATTTTCTATCATTCTCATCCACAGTATCTAGAGTGTTCCAGAGGTATTGCAACTGCCTTTGCAAACCAGTGAACTCCCTGATTTCCTGATTTTTAGTCCTGCTGGGATACAGACAGCTGCACCATTTTCCACCAGTCCAGTTGTTTCCACAAAGTAGAAGCTGATTCATCCAGCCTGGACACACAGCAGTATCCAGGGTGACCTGTGGGACACCTCCCCACACTCCTGCTCTCTTCCTCCAGGTGTTGCTTTCAGCCACCACCAGCCAGGACAGCAGGACATGTGCTCTGACCCAGGGCAGCACCATCAGCTCTCCTTTTTCCTTGAACTCAAAGCAAATATCAGTCAAATTTAATTTTAAAGGGAGATCCTGAGATCTGTGTCTGCAGACCAGGCTTTGGGAAAGTCTGAGGATGACAGTGGGAGGAAGCTCTGCTATCGCTACCACAAAGCGCCTAGCTGGTGGCAGCTCCATCTATGCCAGGCTTGAGCCAGGGCAGAGCCTCAGGGACACCAGGTTATTGATCCCATCTCAGCCCCATGTGCCAAAAGGCAGAAGTGAAAAGCAGATGTGATGTCTGGAAAGGTTTCCAACATGATTTTTTGGGGTTTTTTTCCCCTTTTCCTCTTCATTTAAACTCTAAATCTGAGACAGCCTAAAAGGTCCCAGGACACAGCACCATTCAGGAGCAGGAGATGGCAGCACCCCCCCAACATGCCCAAATCCTTGGGCATTGGAGCATCAGCCCCCTCAGCCCTGCAGCCACATCTGCTGCTGGCTCATGAGTTTAGAACTGCTGTTCTCAAGCAGGGAGTGAGTGAAGGGGGCATTTAACATCCCACCTGCAAACTGGAACAGAACTTCCCTGAAGGCTGGAGAAGCAGCAGGAAGGGCAGTGCTGGGGAGCATCTGCTCAGGCCTTGCAGTGCCAAGAAACATCATCTCCCCCACCCTGCTTGGCTCCATCCCAGTGCCCAGCAGGGCCTTTGTCTAATAAGAGAAAAGCTTTCCCTTTCCCAATTGTTAGGTGAATTGGACTGTAGGTCCCAGCTCTGGAGCAGACAGAAGCAAATCCCAATTGGAGCACTTACAGGGGTGAGGGCAGGGGGGCATCTTCTGAAGCCCAGAGTGACCAAGTGCTTGGGCTCCTCTGTCCTTCCTTAGACACAACACTTTCACCCGGGAGAGCTGTTTCAGGGAACTTCAGGCTTGGCTGCTGCAGGAAGACCAGGAGAAGGGAATGCTCCAGCAGAATGAGTTTTCTCTCGGGCTCCACTTTGTGTTTGAATTGTAAGAGCACCATCTTGTGTCACAACTCAGACTGCTCCTGCTCCTGGCCAGAAGCTCAAGTAGAGTGTAATAAGCACCAATCCATATCTCTTCCCATCAGCTCCCTTCCTGCCATCATCCTAAAGTGTTTTAAAAAGCAGGAAACTATTTGCACTCAAAATAGGGTTTTTTTTAAAGAAGTGTAACCACACAGTAACACAGGGAGTCCTGCAGGTGCTGCCAGGACCTGGTGTGGTCCCTGGCCAGAGGTCCCTCACAGCTTGTTCTACAGTAGAATTAAGGGGCACTTGTGCATCAGAGATCACCAGGACGTTCAGTACCAGCTCCAGACTGTATTGCTCAGACAGGACACTGAAAATGGGAGGTGAAGACAAAAAGAAACCCAGATTTTTGGTTAACTATTTATTCTATTGTAGAAAAAGGGTAATAGTCTCCCTCAGTAAGTCTGAGGTTTAATTTCCAGCAAAAAAAGAGTTTTTCAGTAAAAGCATTCGCATTTTAAAAGTTTAACAGTGTGTGTATTCTGCCCTGAACACCTCTGTGTAGGAGACTGATACAACTGAGAGAACTTTTTAGAAACATGCCTCATAAACAGTGAGTGCTTTTCCCATGATTCCATGCCCAGTGCAGACAGGTTTGTTACTCCCAATGGCTTCAAACTTCAGTCTCCAAACACCACTCGTAACACCTTAGCTCAGTTCAGAACTCCATTCTCACATCTCTCTCAACACTGGATCTGAAAAAGTCAATTACTTATGCACAGACCTGAGGGGCTCCAGGGCTGCTGGAAGAGCTGAAACATTTCCAGAGTGAAGACTTATGATGTTTCTTCCGTTTTAATACAGACACACTCTGCTTTAGCACAGTGCAGTGTGTGACCTGCCTGGGAATGGACATGGCCTCAGAACAATCATTGTGAGGAGAGAGAAATGCATCAGGACATCTGTTCTGGAGAGGGAAAAAATCTTCCAGGAAAACTCCACTAACTAAACAAAAATTATGCTGGGTTTGTTAAGCACCAGGTTTATAAAGCTTTAAGGTGGTACAACAGTGGTAACAGGACATTTGGTGGTTCTCATCCACGGATGATTCCAGTGTTTGTACATGCATTTGTGCAAGCAAATCTGAAGCATTTTTGTTCTGGAAGTTTTAAACAACTTTATGTGGGCGCTTCACCAGTGCCCAAGGGCAGCTGTAACACCTACAGTGATAATCACGGGGAGGGCAGGGGGGCTCTGTGTCCCCAGAGCAGCTTTCTGCACCCTCTTTCTGCACCAAGACTGGCTCCCCCAGCCCCTGGGAATAGCCAGGGGTTCTTAGGGATACTCCTGACACACTGATCAGGACACAGAGCTGGGACAAATGTGCTTAGAAAGGGGCAGGTGAGCTGGGAAAACATGAAACTCTGGCTCTGGCCAAGTGCTCTGTTTCTGCAGTTACCATGTCCTCATTCTTCTGCCTTAAAAACACAATTTCCTTTGCTGAGCAGGAAGTAATCAGTGAGCATTTGAGCTCTGACGAATCTGTGCTAAAATAATTTCAAAAAGAAATCTTAGTGTCAGCATCTACTTCATCTGAGCTGCATTAAGCAGATCTCCTCCAAGTCTGTATCTTAAGAGGCACAGATGTTATGAACAAAACTCTGGGTCTGTGCCACCCACATCCCCAGTTCAAATGTAAATACTACTGTTCTTACAATGTTGTTATAAGTTAATTAAGGTTTGTTGATTGTTAATGTTATTGTTAGTGGTTGTTAAACTACTGTCCTCTGTAATTGATCTGTTTACACCCCCATACCATGGTTTTTATTTCTGTACCCCCTGATATTCCCCTTCCCTGTGTCAGGGCCCGCCCCCGCCGAGTCAGAGGGGGGGCCCGCAACCACCCGTTTGCAGCCAGAGCTTCCCCGTGGAGAAAAGGTTTTTCCACAGGACTTTATTACTGATTGTTAAACTACTGATCTCTGTACCCCTGTTTGCCCCCTTGCACTGTGTTTTTACCTGTTTATACCCTCCGTATCCCCCCTTTCCCATGCTGGGGTCTCTCCGCCGGGTCGGAGCTCCCTCGCTGCATTGCGCAACCAACCTGTGTGGAGACCCTCCCCCCCATCACTCCCGCGACTGGGGATCCCCCTACACTCCAGAACCCCCCGCACCCCGAAACCACCCTTGCAGCCTAGAGGACTCACCCCTGCACTGGGGTTCCCCTGCTCGTGTGCCGGGGCCCCCGTCCGAGTCCGTCACAGCCAGCATTAACATTCCAGACCAGTTCCCGCCGCTGCCCCCCTCGATTGCGCAACAACCACGAGGTGAGGGAGAGACCCACCCTCCCATGAACTCTTGCGTTCCATACATGCAAATTAGCAAGTAGCTTTTTACGTTAAAAAAAACCCTAAAAACAACGAGCCAAAGATATAAAAAATGAAATAAGCAACACAGTAGCGGAGGGAGTCTCCCAGGGAGCCAGTAGGGGCTGGTGGGAGCCTCCAGTCCCTCGCCATGACTTGAAAAGCACTGCACAGAAGAGGCTTTCGGCCAGCGAGCGCGCACAAACATCTTCCTTAGCCCATCCTGCAAGACAGGAAGTCCCAGCTCAGCCCCCTAGACTGAGCTGCTAGAGTCTTCTCTGCGCTGACCACAAGGGAGCGGCGGTGGAAATCCCCGAATCCCCCCAAGAGCTGAACTCCTCAAATAAAGGCATTTTTAAAGGAGCACAAGTCTCCTTGCCCGTTTCTGACACAGACATCACAGCTTTTCCTCACAGCTTTTGTCTGGGCCCACTATGAGAGAGCAGGATAACACTAGTCCTGGGCTGACTCAAACACATCATTGATAATGACAATATTTGGCATTAGTGTAAAATCCCCAAAATTGTGTCTTCTGATAGCACCAAAATTCTGCAAAATTAACATGAGATTACAAAGAACACACTGACCCAATGCACGTTTCATATACATATTTATATATATTTCATGTACAAAGTTACATTCTGAACCTCATGGATTCAATAATAGAAATAAATACTGAAATAACTACACTGCTATATGAGCTCTTCTGCTGACAGAAAAGAAGCCTCAAGTTTTAACAGACAGCAAGTTTAACGCTGTAGAATCCATCTCAGATTACAGAGGCAAGTAAAATTCAGCGTAAAGTGTCCAACAGACAAAACTTTCAAAATTACAGACCATAAAATGTTTAAAATATATGTTTAAAAGATTGAGAAATGTGCATCAACAAAATTAATAAAGGAAACTTAATCTTGTTAGAGGGTGGGAGAGACATTTAGTGTATAGAAAAATGCTTTGAGGTGCAATATAGGTTGTTACAATATGGCATAACCCTGTTAGAAAAAAAACATTTAATTTCCCTAAAGAAGAACTGTATTTAAGTTTACTGTGTCTCGTTTTACAGAGCGAGGCCTTCACAAGACCCACCTCAACAGGGCCATTTACAGAGTGCTAAGTCAGGCTTAATCCTTTGGTAACTTTTATAATACTCACATGGAAATAAATATTCAGTTACACAGCATTTTTTAAAGACACATGTTCTTTAGAACAGTTAGTATAATAAAACAGATTTGACATTTGTTTATTACTAAGGCAGCCTATGATAAAGTGTCTACGCTCTGTCAGCTCGATCCTGTCCCGCACAGGAAGGCCTTCCCAAGGAATGGATGATGCAGCCTCACCCTCAACATGCAAACACCCCTACCCAGGCAAGTCATGTGCTGCATATTGTGTGCTCGAAATGTTTCCAAACTATTAACAAGCTGTACCTATCAGAAGATTAGCGCCTATTTATATGATGCTTTAATCACTAGTGTAATGCATAAACACATTCTTGAGACAGAGTTGAGGGTGTATTGTCATCCCAGTGCCTGGGGTTTGCGTGCTTTATTCACCTTTCAAGGTGACCTTAAGGGGAGTTTATACAGCCCAGCACACTGTGATGGCAACAGAGACCCAGTTAATCTACTGTACCTTAGGACAGGGAATAAAGTTTTTAAATGAGAAATAGAGAGAAGTGCACATGCCTTTATCTGCACCCATAGTGCTACATAGTTCAACTACTACCTGCTTTAAAACCCTTCCACTTTTGGACAGAAGCAATCAATCATTCTCTGAAAAATCTGCAAGGGCTGGCTCACTGAGGTGACTAAAATGGCACGGTGGGCCAGCTCTATTTGGCAAAAGACCAGGTACACACTTGGCAGGTTGCACTGCTCCAGCTGGAGCAGTAACGCCACTCACAGAAAACAGCTTGTCACTAATAACAAATTAAATCCTACACAGAACCAAGGAACAGAATTGTGCGCTTTTTTTTTCTGAGAACATGAGAATGTGACAATCAAACAGTGAGTAAAAAACTTTGGAGATTGTGTTTTCCAAAGCAAAAAAAAAAAAAAAAAATTTCAAGAAAATGGCAGGAAAAGCAATAAAACTGCACCACTCACAGTGAAGATTCTGCACAACAGTAAAAGTTTAGACAGCATTTTTCTTAAGACATCCCATCCCATTAGTTAATTCAGATGTGCTTCATGTTTAGCATACATGCCTATAAGTTTAAAATAGGTCTAAGAGTGTTGACTCAGGTTACTTTTGTATAATTAATATTTGTATAATATTTAATAAGCTTCCAGACTTTATATTTAAGCCAAAGTACTTTAAGAGTGACATTCAAGATGAATATGGAAAGCAAATTATGAATAACGGGCTCTCCTTGCATTTGTCATTCTGAAGAGAAAAATACTACCAAGTATTAAACATCTTTAATAAGGATTTTTACTACGTAGTTCATGTCCTAAATACATATTTATGAGAGGAACAGCTGTGTACAAAATATGTTGCTTAAAAAGTATTTATACATATAAATCTAACCAATAGACCTGAATGGAGATTTTCTGGTTTATCAGCTATGATATACATTTGAAAAAGCTGCCTAAATATATATTTACACAATAGACCTCAGCTAAATGTGTTCATTTAAAAAATTAAGAAAATATATAAACACATGTTTGTCTGATAGACCAGAACTGCTCCTATTGCATAAAAATGTTTAGGCAGTTTTAAAAAAGTGTTTCTATATTTATTCCTCTGAAACTGTTCAGTTCTCTCACATAATCAAGTTACTAAATTTCTCTGCTAATCTGAACAGCTCCAGCCTTTTGGGGGTAAATGCTGGATATTTATTAAAACTCCTCAAAACCTTTACTTTCCAGAGACTAATTTAAAGAGCAAATCTGGATTTTTAAATCTTCCGAAGTACAGAAATCATGAAGTCTTTAACTTAGGTCTGATATTAATGCAGAAATTTCAATGCAAAAGAAACACAGTCTCAAACTCACATTTATGGTTAAAAAAAGATGGTGAGTAGACAGAATGTCAGCTTAATATTGGTCTCCTGACTTTTGGTTAATTTTCTCTGTTATTGTGTTACCTGATAATATTGTTGCTGAATTTTTTTTTAACTAAATTGGGGTATGGAGCTACAAAAAAATACATTTTGTACCTAATTATCTGGAACTATACTTCCTTTACGATTTCACTTGAGCAGAATGTGGTTTTTTCCCTGTACACTCTCAGTCATTTCTCATGCTCTAATTGAGGTCTCCAACCTTCACACACATAGTGCCTTATAAGTTTGACCAGCTGGGTAATGAAGATCATTCTAAGTGTTTAGGACATAAGGAGTTAAGACAAAACATATCCCCTGTTTGAGAATTTTACAGTTATTTTCCAATTTATATCAACCTAAGAATAACCTGTGGCAACTGAGTTGTTCCATGTCAGGGAGATGGAAAAACACCATACTCAAAAATTGCTCATTACTGAGGGCAGCAGTTCTCAAACTTGAAGGTTCAATAGTGAAAATATGATTTTATTTAAATATTTTCATTTTTATTCCTATACAGCCTCCTCTTTTCCCCCACAAATTCTGAAGAACATAACAAATTGAACTGTGTACACTGTACGAGCAAGATTTTCCAGGTCTGAAAACAAAAGCTGAAATATACAGTTTGCTTTAGCCCTCACCAAGTATTTCGATGAGTCTTAATAATCCATCCTCTACTTTGTCCTTTTTTTTCATACTCTGGGAATAAATTTGCTGTCTTACCCAGTGCATTATACAGCGAAATGAAGCTCAGTTGGAACAAAGCTGAACTCAAGTGAGACTACCAAAGAAGTGAACACATGAGATTGCTGTGGTATAGTAAAACTGTATCAGCTGTTCACTGTGGTGTGCACACCAGATGGAGAAACATCTGATTTCCTCACACTGTTCCATTTAACACAGGTGCAGTAAAACAGCACAAGCTAATTCCTGTATAGCTAAAGGTATGACAGGTTTGCAATATAAAGTTGAACAGCAAAGAAATGCTTCAACATCATGTAGTGAAACAGGTTCACAAAATAAAAAAAACATGCAGAAGCTTTTTTTTTTCTTTTTTCCCTCCCCCCCAACCTGTTTTTAAGGTCTCCAACTGCATCCTACAGACTCACTCACTGCCACACATGACTTGCCATACTATCAAGTGACTCCTCTCAGCTTTGGCTACAGAGGGTTCAAGTGGTAGAGCTTCTCCCAGGAGTTCAGATTCTCCTCCTTCATCACCTGGAGAAAAACAGCTTTGGTTGAGGCAGCCAATAACCAGAACAGCATCAACACCACATGCAGCAAGACAAGAAAAAAACTAAAAAGACAGCATTGCCATATGCTGATATAAAAACATATTAAAATTTGTGAATGTAAACAGAGTGTGTTGCATAATTACCTCAAAGCCCAGCATTCTGCTGGCAATATTCTTTACTTCTAGCCCAAAAAATAATGGCAGCTTCATAAGTATCCATATTCTACATGTTTCATTACTTATAACTCTAATGTAGAGAGACCTAATCTGCAAACTACCAGGCAGACACCAGGCAGAGATGATTTTGCCACTAGAAAGTGTTGTGGGACACACTCGAACATATAAAAGTCCTAGGACAAGAGCTGTAATTGAGCACATGTGAGACAACACAACATTCATGCCTATGATCAACCCTTCGCACTCTTTCCTCCTGTTCCAGTTATTCCAGCTTGTCAGACTCTACTCACAGTGGCAAAGACAGCCTTGAGCATATTCTCCATTCTTGCTCTTCAAAGAGAAGAGCTTTTTTGTAGCTGCACCTGAACTCTGGGTGACAGGAGGTGACTGGGACCAAAGGTGACACTGAACTGCACATGGATAGCCAAGACCATCAGTCCAGGAGGGTCACTAATCAGAGGAAACAGGAACTGACCTACACCTTCAGGAAGGTGCCAAATCAAATTTTGGCTGGTGTTCTGGTTAGACTTTGGAGGGCTGAGGGAGCTAAACACAGAGTAGCCCCAAATTGCTCTTGACCAGTTTACTGGGCTCATGTGCCACTGGCTGGGCTAAGGCAGCACCGGCACTCAGCTCATGGCTTTGCCATCACGCCACAGGGACAGCAAAACTAGCATTTGGAATGTGGCTGTTCCAGCTGCCCTGGAGCAACTGCAGCACTTGACCCCTCACTGCACTGTGGCACAGAACTGCCTCCAGCCCTGCCTCCCACAGAAATCAAACAGTCACCCCAGGAACCTGCTTGTCACTGATTAGTGGGATGACAGGATTTGGGATGGCCTTCCTGGGTTTTCCTTTGTAATGGTTTATGTGGGTTGTTTTGCTGTTTGGTTCGTTTTGAAAGCCTACAGATAGATTTAGGCAAAAGGTCAAAGCAGGTCTAAGAGTTGTGACACCTTTTTATGCACTTTTTGTCAAGGTCTCCAGCTGCAGATTATAAGTACAGAATCACAACAGCTCTCACCTTATTTCCTCGAAGAGTTCAATTAAAAAAGAAGATACATGTTTACACAAGAACTCTTTTATGGGCTAGATCATGCAAAAGTGCTATCCAAGAAAAGCAGTGATCAAATATGATAGGCAGAGATAAGTGATCTACTTTATTCCTTCCCACTCAAAAATGAGTAAATTTTACACTGAGCATTCTTCACTTAACATGACTTGTTTTCAGTCAGTCTGCATATTTAAGTAACTAAGGACATGCTTTCCAGCAGTTTGAGACAGAAGATTAACCTGCCAAAGAAAGACTGAAAGCATAAACAGGAAGGTGGTACAAGACTCCGAAGCAGAGTTTCAAATAAACCTTCTTAGACAGTCATCCCAAAGGTCATGGTTTATTGGGAGGAGGAGGAGGAGAAGCTGAAGGTGTGTGTCAGAATAAAAATACTTCTAACCCCTGCAGTGTATGGTAAAGACTGTATATACTAACCACACAAATGCACTCATTGCAATTACAGCAGCAGTTATTATGTGGTTAATACCCTTTCAGTATGAAGTATGACTCATTTAAAGCTCAGATTCCTTACCCATTCTGAAGTCAATGTATCCTTCTCCACCGCTTATCACCAACATTGATTTTAAGGGACTCTGGTTGAAGGACTCTTGGGCTTGTTTATCAGCTGTTAGATCTGTTCCACCACTACTCTGAGGGCAAACAACTTGACCTGGGTGAAAAACAGAACACTATTTTATGCCTTATCTCAGAGTAAAACCTTCTGTGCTTGGTCATTAGATGACAATGTCTAAAGCAGTTGAGTGCCCTCTTAACAGGCAAGTGCTCACTTAGCACAGCACCTTTTTCACAGAAGGAAGCAAAGTCCTTGCTTGTGATCCAGCCCTTTTCCTCCCATTAAACAGGACTGCACTTAGCAATCAGACAAGTCTTGTAATTAAAATACAATACATTGTTTCTGAGAGTACTCTTGCTATCTTTGCACTGTGTTTAACTAAGTGAATGAAGGAAAAAACCAACAACAAACAAACAAACCCCCTCCCCTCCTCAAAAAACCCAACCTTTTGAAGATGGTAACAAAACCTCACCTGGTACTGCAACAAAGAATTTCACAGCATCCCGGTGGCCGTGGAAGCAGAGCTGTGCATGTGCCATGGAACAGTAGGGGATGAATGTCCCTGGAGTCACTTTGTCACTGTGCTCATCTCCGTACACACGGATCACACTCCCTGGACGGTTTCCAGAGCCTGCTGCTGATTTATTGGCTGTAAAAGAAGAGGAGTTGTTTTCTACTTCAAAACACAAATTGCTGAAGTGGCTATTTGTTAAGAAACCTTATGGTACCATCTAAAAGCTAAAGCCAACTTAGATAAAAATGAAACAGGAGGGCAGCAATGCCAATTCAAGACAGAGCTGGAAAGAAAAAGATTGCATGCTTCATTATTTTAAGTACATCAGAAAATGGAACAGGATTCTTATTAGTCTAGCATAAACACCACATTTCAATATCCTACTTTTGGGAAAAAATAATTTGTGACAGGACTGTATCTTTCATAGAAAATAAGTACCTCTAATGTGTTTCAGTATGAGCAAATCCCATGTACTTAAACATGTAATTAAAGACAGTTTCATTCCAACTAATCATAATGTATGCCCTTGCCAGCAAAAATTCTCTAGAAACAGCCACCTGTGGGCATAAAAGAGCTACCCTATTATCATTCTACATCCAGATTTTACTTAGAAGTTTTAAAATACATTAAACCAGAGAAGTACTCATGCTAGACATACAAGCCATCTCCATTCCAAAGACTATCAAAGTAGTGAAAGAAACAGTGATTTGTAACAAGACAGCAAATGATGTGGATTAATGACACAGTTTAAGACGTGGTATCACATTGGCTGGAAGAAAAACAGTCTGTATGAGAGTTCAGCTGCAACACAGGATGATATGCTAAACTGCTGAGCAGATTGGTGGCCATTTAGCAAACATAAAACTGCTGCGATGCAGTAACTGCAAGTGGAAAAACATTTAGGAACATACAAAGGGTAAATCTATAAGGAGTGGGAAACAGCCTCAAAGTGGCTATAATAAGCCTGAAAATAGGTTTTGGTTCAGGATCTGCACTTACCCCGCAGCCCCAGTAAACGTCCCTGGTGGAGGATTACAGCTAGTGAGAAAGGAGGAAAGGGGAAATGGATAGGTATGACAGTAGAGGAGAAGGATTAATGAGAGCCCACCACTCATATTTTAGTTTTTGATAAGGTAGAGCTTAAAATTTTAGCTCCTAAAAAAACCAATAGATATTTAATTACAGAAGGTTCAATCAAAAGTCACAAAGAACAGCTCTTATTGTAGAAGTTTCAGTACAAAATAGACCACAAAAGCACTGTCACGTATTTTTAAGTTTTTTATTGATTAGCAACGTTTCCCCTTTCTCTCTTTCCTTGGCAGGAGGCTCCAGAATAATATAGAACGACTCATGTTTTCAAGTACCCTTTTGGAACATCGTCAGCTGCCCTGCTACTGAGACCCAGGGGATTGAGAGATGCCACTGCTCATGCAAGGCTGAGACTGCTTTTAAAAACCATTAATATTTCTCACCAGAGTTCACAGCCCCACTATCAGGCTAACCTCCAAAAGGCTGTTCTGACCCACAACCAACCAACAGAACTGAAATGAAATTGAACAGCTTTAATTGGGATTTCTTCACGTTCACTCCTGGTTTAAAACAAACTCTCCTGGAAACATTAAATTAAGCTTGATGCAAACTAAGAGCTATAATTTTTGAAAGCATGATTTAAAGTGTCTCAAAATCCATGACAGGAAGTCTGTCCTTCCTTAGTACATTCATGCAAGGCAAAAATAGACAGTTACTGAATGGATGGACAATGAAATGGAACAATATGAGAAACAATGCATGTGTTTATTGTTCAACAACGCAGATACAACATGAAGAGTTTTCACTATTAAATCACCCTAAAACTTCACCTGTCAGACTGCACTATGTTCTAGGTAACAACAGTACAATTAGGATTATCAAAGGTCTGCATTTTATTTTCTGAAACTTCTGTCCACCTGTTATGACATTAGTCTCAGGCACAAGTGTTGAGGCTTTTTTTAATTGTTTAAATGCAATCAATTTACGCAGAGATTCTTCCCAAGCTTTACCTATTTAAGATTTAGTTTGCCCTTGAGCTGCTCTTTTCTCCTGAGATTCAACTGCCCTCAATTAGTTTCAGCCTATAACAAGAGTTTGGCATCTGTTATTAAGCAAAAAACGGGATTTACATGATTGGAATTTGACCTGGATGTTAGTGCCCTGTTTGAAGAATGTGTTTACAGCTCCTATAACTCTGAACATGTCCTTTAAAGCAGTCTTTGCTACTTCTGTTCCAGTCCTTTATATCCACTTTGTGATGAATTCTCAATTCATCAATTAATACAATCAAATTGTATTAGCAGCAACAACATGCTCCAATCAAAGAAAAATCTATTTTGTGATCATATGGCAATCAAAAATAACATTAATTAGAAAACTAATGATGTCTCGTGTAAGCAATAATATAGCATCTCGTATAAGCAATAATATAGCATGAACTATCAATGCTGCTAATTATCAGAACACCTCTAAGGCTTCATAATGTCACTTTGATTCAAGCCAACTCTGCTCAAACGGCAGTACAGGAGATTCTGGAGATGTGTTATTTTCTCAGGGTAATTGTAACCACATACACAGATTTAGGTGCTGAACATCACACAGGCCTGATCTGTTACAAACCTGAAAGAGTCAGACCTGGCAGTGAAGCTTTCTATCCATTAGCAAGCATGTGAACCGTGTTTAATACTTTTTTTTTTTATGCCTACAGCATATTGCACAGCGCTATTCATTGATATTTTACTTACTTTCTGTTAATGGAATGGAGATGATGACACCATTTCCTGTTCCTACCCATAAACGATTACAAGACACCATAAGTGCTGTGATTCTCACAAATGAGAATCCCAGTTTACCAGTACCTAAAAACAAAAGATGCTTTTCATCAAAAATTATGAGCAAGAATAATTTTAGTTCTACAACACAGAATTTTAAATCCAACTTCCAAATCACGCAGACAAGTAATGCCCTCCCACTTCTGACAGAAACAAAGTACAGGAGCACATTTAAGTTGTAAAGATAACCTAGAAGGCTACAACACTGTAATCAAATTGAGAACCTATACTGCAAGAGTCTAACATTAGCTATAAAAAAGCAAAAAAGGTCCTTAATGCTGCACAGTAAAATCTTTTGGGGCTTACCAGCTTTTAAAACAAACAAAAAAAGTGAGTTTACAGATGTAAGATAGTGGTTTGTAATCCATTAAAATTAATTTCTCATTCGTTAGCATGATGAGGGGAGCAGAAGGCTGACCAGCCATGTGCAACGCATAGCAGTGACTTGTGAAGGATTCCCCAGAGCCTAATTACCTGTATTTGTTGTGTAATATAGGTGGCCAAACTGCTCTTACACAGATACTAATGAAAAAAATCAGAAAGCTTACATGGTTCAACAGCAATAAAAAATTGCTATTTTGAGGGGTTTTTTTGAAAAAAGAGGCAATTTTTCCAGGCAGGTAATGGATTCTTCCCATTTTTTGCTATAAAAAAATGTAACAGTATAGAAGAAGATTGTAGTGTCTCTATTGGTGCCTGCCAAACTCAACCACAATTTTCCTCATTAGTTCTGAATTTTTAAGGACTTACTTTACATACTAGGTAAGGTCAACAGACTGTAACAGATGACCCATCACCCCCATCATGCTTCACAGACTGACTTAGGCTTCTACTTCCAGACTCAAGTTTGCACAAACTAATTTTAACTGGCCTTTCCACCCACCCTCACCCCAAATCTGCAGTGAGAACTGCCTGATCCCTAGCAGGAAAAGGAAGCTGCAGACAGCAAGAAGACACCAGTTGTTCCTGGGAACTTACCGAGCATTTTGCTTACATAGGGCTCAATGTCCACATCCTGCAGGTGCTGGTAGGTGTGGGCATGGTAGAGGCGCAGGGTGGAGTCTAGGCGGATGGACACCCACACCCCATCCCCCACCCATGCCAGCTGCCGCACTTGGCTCTCCCTCCTTGGGTGGGCGTCAAATGACTTCTATGAAACATTGGGGTTTAAATCATAAGGTAAAACAAAGGGAAGAGTAAGAAAGGTTTCTCTGTTATTCTCACACAGTCTGAACTGGCAATTTTAAATCAAGCACAACCCTCTGATTTGCAAGATCACAGACAGTGTTTAGCTCAGTTAAGAACAGCATGTGATGCTCTAAAATTGCTGATTCCCTTCCCTAAGTGTGATCTCAAAGCTGTAATTTCCTACTCTGTCTTCATTTACACATCTCATCCCAGCCTGCTCCAGCTTCTGTCTCCCTTGAACCTGGAGCCTTTTTGGTCTGAGATCCTGCGGCCACAACACAAGGTACATGTGCCCAAAAAGTGTCTTTCTTCCTTTCTACATCATGACTGACTCATAAACAACCCCATCTGAGCAAAATACACACTATGCACCAGCAAAACAATCTTTTTCACTTTTATATGAACTTAATTTCAGTTCTCCCATATATATTTATAGTCTTCTTCACAAAAACAGGTTATTATTGGGTGATTTATATTTTCAGAAGAGCTAAACAGTCACCCTCAAAGGCCTGGCCCATTGTCTCAGGCCAATTAGCAGGAGCTGAAGCACTTACATTGTTCAAGGCTTGCAGAAACCTTAACCACTTTCTGCTCTTGAGATGACAGACTGAACACTGCAGATAAAACATCAGCTCACACACCTTGCATAAACTATTCTCTAACTGGAAGGAGAGTACATTCCGAATTAACACTTATAAACCTCTGCATGTGGGTAGAGAACAAAATGGGACACACAGAATAAGCTGGGAGCTGGCCTTACAAGCTCTGAACAAGGACACTTTCCAGTTTCTGGCCAGCCAAAAGTGGAGAACTAAATCTGCCAAAAACTGGTTTCAATAAGTGAGAACTGTCTCATCATAGCTTTAAGTCTTGCAAAACAACTATTTCGTAAAACAAGTTTGCTAGGTAGTCTGTTTCCCTACTGATGGAAACAGATGTTTCTGGAGTTACTCTGGAGTCTGAGCTGCAGCATTAAAACACAACATTTAATTATTTTAATCACCATTGGAACTTACCTCTATTTTCATGGCCTTTGGTTGAACAACATAGATTTTGTTCCTGTAGCCACACCAGACCTTGTCATGTACCACTGTCATGCATCGGATCGAGTGGTGCGGCCGGCCCAGGTCCAAGAGGTGATAATTTGTCAAATCCCACTGACCATCTGCAAAAACAGGAGGAAAACAAAAAGTAAAACTCATAGAAACCTGTGTTTAGTTTAAGGAAAATTTAGAAGTACAAGCAACTATCTTAAAAGTCTAATTTTTTAAAGGATTGTAATAATCTGGGTAAGTCAGTAAAGGTTTATGGCTAGGCTCCTCATTAAAAAAAACAGCGACTAACATCCCAAATGTTACCATTTTTTTAAAATGAAGTTGTACAATGATTCAGGTTAAAAATCCAGCAAAACATTTTAAATCAGCAGGTTACTCAGTACTACAGGCTCTGCTTGACTAGGACCAGTACCTGTGAAAACAAACAGCTTCCCACACAGCACCAGGCACCTGCTGCTTGGCTGAACAGAGAAGTGTTGGCCAGTGCAGATTTTTTTAAAATATGATGCAAGATCTTAAAAAAGGCACCTGAATTCTACTAAAAGCATACTAAATTTGGTCATTCAACACCAAATAAAATTCTTCTGTAGACTGAACTAAGGCCACAGATCATCAATGACATTCACTAGAGAGGCTAAGGTATTGTAAGCCACTGCAGTGAGTTCTAAAAGAATAAACAAAACAAAACCACTAAAAACAACTTCATCCCAGAAGCATCTTTTCCAGTATTTGCATTAGTGTTGTACAACCTTTTTAATTATTTTAAATGCTGAGCACAAGGATTTAAGCATCACAAGGGACAGATTAAATGAATAGGGTGGAAAAACAAGCTAATAGGTAAGTTCCAGCTGCTCATAGTAAGACCTTCCACTCTAGGTCCTATTTCTGGAGGCTGAAGAATGCAGCTGGTTCAGGAGCAGTTTGGACAGAAATTCTGAAGGGATGCTTACAAAATTCTGATTGAAGGACTTGCCCAGAGACAATTTTTAACACTAATAAAACAGAAGACATGACTATTGAACATAATGAAAAAGCACGAGAGATGGTCAAAGTGGACTTTCAGATAGCTTTTCCCTCTTTAGCTCAGATCTATCCCATTCTCCATTGCAGAGTAAGAAAATACTCCATGAATGCATCACAACAGTTCAAAAACAGGACTTGAATCTGCAACTGAAATAACAAGAACGATTCCTCATGACAACCCAAAAAAAAGGTCATTGGAGACTACATTATCAAAACATTACTTGTAAATGGCACATTTCTTTCCTGACTACAGTTAAAAATTCCCTGGTTTCCAGATGCAACAGAATCCTTACCAACTCCCCGGTGAAAGATCGCGAGCGTCCCATCTGCCAGTGCAACCAAGACTATTCCTTTGACATGTCTGGGGAAAAAGGAGGCACAACACCACCCTGTCTTAGACTGCTCTGCTCAGAAGGCAGGTTTAAAGCTAGGTATAAACATTTGATATTTCAGCATGTTTTTTACAGTCACATTAGCTCCAGTGTTTTGATTTCTACAATATAGCTCAAGAGAAAGGACGTAACAAGGGGTCAAAATCCAGTTGAGAGAGCTTGAAATATATCTGGCTACAATGCCTGAAGGAAACAGCAAAGATAGCAACTTATAACTGTTTTGCGCAGCTACAGCTCATCCTTTGGGCTGTGTATTTCCAACAGGTACAAGATTCCTTTTATTTTCCTTACTCTCTGGAAGTTTTCCACTGTCCCTCAAAGAGCACGCAGGCAGTTATGGCAAATGACATTCCCAATATCTGAGGAGGTAATATAAAACTACTTCGGAAAGTATTTTAACAGAAATTCATTATGATTTACATTACATTCTTTCAGGACTTACACAATACTGAGAATAGAATCTTTAAGTTTAATGGCATGAACACATTTCCTCCACTGGGCCACTGACGAATGAACATACAGGCTGCAAAGACAAATCAGGAGGGATTAAAAGCACTACCAGACAAAAACAACCACAACCCTTATAAACTGAAATCCACAATCAAAGGGAAAACAAGTTTTCATCTTCCACTGGAAATTATGTTTACACTGAAAGGAAGAACTACATGAGCAGCAGAATGGCTTTTTCAGAGGCCTAAAGCATTACAAACTCCCTTGCAGATCCATCTGCAGTAAAAATTACAATACATTTTTCTAGCATACTAAAATACTGAAAGTTATAGAATTAACAGACCATAACAATTTCTTTGACTACAAAAAAACCCCAGAACTTCTGTGCAGATGAAGTGTTATTGAACAAAAAAGGGCTTGCTAATCACCTACAACACTTCCTTTGAATTCTGTAATGCCCAAAAATGCAGCAAAGCATTCAAGGTTTGGGTTCTCTTGAGATTATCCTGTGCTTAATCTTGACTTGAGACAGTTATCAGGCCTGTAGGCACAAGAAGTAAGTTTAAAGTAATTATTATAAATAAATATAACAAGATAAGCACTTCCTTACCATCCATTCTGTGCTCCAAGCCACATGGTCGGTAAAAGGCTACTCATTTTCTGTGCTTCTTCTCTCACTAGATCTTGCTCGTTTGGCAGAACTGCAATATCCTTATATAACTCCGACTCAGTACTAGAAAAAAACACCAGTTAATATACATTTAATGAAGTGCACAGATTACTCAGGCTATAACCCAGGTGTTTACTTCACTACTGAGAGCTCCTACACTGGCTTTTGAAGTACATGAGGTGTTTAAAAACGCAGTAACCACACACAAAAGTACAATACAGATGAAAACCTCAATAACCATGAATTTCTTCAAGTGGACATTTACGTTTACAAGGAAAACTAGGTTCCATTCAAGCCTATCGGTATTATTATCTCTGGGGAATAGCAGAAGAGACTCACAAAGCACAGTCTTGTACCAAGACTACTTATATAAACCTCAAAACACTTAAAAAAGAAAAAAAAGTAGTCATTTTGTCTCCACGCTATGTTCCTACAAACATTATATTTCTTTTTTTTTCAATACATTTTAAGAGGTATGAGGACTGAGACTAGGTACTTAGGCTGATACACTGGAGATGCCGCTGTTGTATGCTGCACTCCCAAGGGATCTGTAAAGACATGCTCTGTGTAGACTCCAGTTTGTGCAATATCAGCTGTGTCTTCTCCTGTCCCTGCATTGACTTCTGTTGCTTCTGTTGCCTCCTCTGCCGTTGGAATGTTCTCATCTACTGAATTATTTTCAGTTGCAATATCTATGAAACAAACAAATTTGAAAAACTTTTTAACAACTGCAATAGAATTGGCTGTTGTTTAAAACAGCCAGAACTTGATACTTGAAACTGAAGTGAATAGCTGTTATAGCCAGACAGTTACAATTTCCACATCAGAATCAAAAACATCACATCAGAAATGCCCAAATTTTAGCAGGTTGCACTGTATAAACAAATGTCAAATGCACTTTAAGTATCAATCCAGTGACTGATTGTTCAGATTGGCCATTAAATTATTGACTAGGACAGCAGTGAACAAGCCCAACCACCACATATCCATTGACAATCATATCACCATACAGCTCTGCTGGGCATATGACAAAAAACAGCATGAATGTTTATGAAATAATCAGTTTCACTTAAATTAAGTGTTAAGACTTGACAAAATCCAAGGCATTTATTTTAGTCACTCTTTGGCAAGACCTGCATTTCAAATATTACCTAGAGCAGGCACAAGAATTCTCTCAAAAGTACCTGCAAGAAGCAGCTGCCAATTCCCATTTCATGTCACCTCCACCATTTCAGCTACAATTTACAGATTTACAGAGAGTTTATGTTATCACAGCTTACATGCTGTTAACCTCAGTAGTTGCACTACTTATTTCCAGCTGCATCTCAAGGTGTTTGGCCAGCCCTGACACACCTGTAGTGTTTATCACATACCTGACTGTTTCTCTGCCACAGGTGAGGCCCCATTGGTGTAGTGGGCACCAGGAGCCCCTGTGAGACCCTCAGCAGTGCAGCCCACCACAGTGATGCCCCCCAGCAGGCCATCTGTCTCCACAGAGCTGTTGCTGGTCATACTGCCACACAGGGAGGATTTGTCCACTTGACTGGAATCTACTTCCTGGGACCCTTCTTCTCCTGCAGGGTAGTCTGTTTCCCTTGCCCCTGAAAGAGATTAATCTCAGAACAACATAATATCCTGAGCTGGAAGGGACCCACAAAGATCCTGGCCCTACACAGACACCCAACAATCCTACCCTTTTTCTCAGAGCATTGTCCAAATGCTCCTGGAGCTCTGGCATGACCTGGAGCCTTGGTGCCATGACCACTGCCCTGGGGAGCCCTTTTAGTGCCCTGCCACCCCCTGGGAAGAATCTTTTCCTGATATCCAGCCTAAACCTCCCCTGACACAACTTCAGGCCATTCCCTTGGACCCTGTCATTGGGTGTTTTTCATAGAGATAAACCCGAATCACTTCTCTATCTAATAACTAAGCTTCAAACTGAAAGAGCTCTCCAGAGATTAAACATGTAGACAGCCCCTATCTACAAGGTTAATTTAACATGATCAGCAAACGTGGAAGATGCTGTCACAAAGCTCACTAAACAAAAGCAAGATCGACATATGCTGCACTACAATGTCATTCACTGTGTTTCAATCTGCAGTTTTCCAAATAGGCTATTTCTATTTTAATTATATCTTCCTCTAAAATTAAATTTCATAACAGTGTATGTACACAAGGGCACCTATCTATATCTGTATGAAGAATTTAGGTGCAATAGATCCTTTGTTCTGGAAGAAAAAACATTTTTCTCATGTCCAACCCTCTTATACTTTCAAGACTTAAATATACTCAAATGCAACAAGGATTCCCTCCGCAGGGAGCTCCAAGACTTGCTGCTTATCTTCAAGAGGCTGAAGAAGTCAGCAACCAACATAATATTCTTTTTGTGATGTTCACAATTCCATGAAATATTGACACTGTTTCAGAGTCATCTAACATCTAACAAAATAATTCCCCTTGGCTGCTGATATCTCTCTGACTTTCAGTTAATTTAGGTCAACAGCCAACTAAAGAGTGAAACAGTAGGGTAGAAATGCAATAGCTTAATGTACAACTAAACATGTTCTTATTGCTGTGTTTACAGTAACTTTTTATCACACTAAGTAACAAATCTGTGGGCTTTCATTGCATAAGAAAAGCTGAATAAGTATCAGTTAAAAAAAGCAGGAGCTGAACCAGCCCAAATGTTTACCTGGAACACTGGCAATACAAAGCACGTGAGAATTGCAAACAATGAAACTGTCCAGAATATTCCCTGGTTGGTTTGCATCAATAATGATAACTTTTGTAGCAGAATGTGTGCTAGTACAGATCCAAACTAGACTGGATAATTCTTCTTGGTGTTTCAGCTCCTTCTGCTGATCCTGAAGGAGAACAAAGGCAGAAATGAACAACATAAAGGGGGACAAGAATAGAATTATTACCTTTGATCTCTTATGGTCTTACATTTTCACCTACAGAAATATACATAAATATGTGGGAAGTTAAATATCTTCAATGCCATTGTAAAAGTACATGTAGTTACTTGTTCTTTATGTATCTGAAGTATAAAGCTCCCTCATATTTCATACTTCTATTAAAAATACATAAAATATTATCATTACACTGCATAATTATACGGTTAGATCGGTATAAAATAAAAACATTATTGACATGTCAACTGCCATACCACAGGTTAATGTGATATCCCAAAACACTTGAAAATTTAGACTGGTTTTATGCCCTTAATATGAATTCTATTCATGGCAGTTAGAACATAAACAGTTCTGTCACAAATGGTTTTTAAAGGAGACAGCACTGGTATAAGCAGTACATAATTTTGATGTAAAATTTATTTGCTCCTGCGATTTGCCAGCAAGGGAAGATTCGAAGTATTTAATAGTTGGATTCAATAACCCAAACATCCCAGGCTAACGATAACCAAGAAAAATCTATTTGTTACCAATGAACCTGATTAGAAAATACTTTATCATTCTACAGTTACACAGTTACAGAATTTATTAAATGTGCCTTGCAGACCTTACCTTGAGCTCCTGGTCTAGTTTATCTAAGCTACTCTGGGATCCTGTTTGCTGCTTGATGCTATCTGCATCCACACCAGTCACATCATTGTAGAACACACTGGCACCAACCACAGACCCTCCATCTCGTGTCTTCCCTCCTGACAAGTTCACCCCTACAGCACACCACAGCTTGGGAGAAAAAGAAATGTTTCACTTGAATCTCAAACTAAAAAAGAGACACAAGCATTGTTAAATATGCTAAGTGATATCAACCTTATTATATATCCGAAGTCCATTTTAAGTTATTAATTACATTTAAAGTCTTGTACATTTTACTGAGACATAAATTCTTCTTCACTATGTTTTAAAAAGAAACAACTTAATTTGAAAAAGAATGTAATTGAGTCCAAAACAAAAATATTCAAGCTATAGTTTGCCCAAGTCTCTTACCATCACTGGAAACATCCTACCTTCATAGAGGTATCCTTCTCGTCCAAAGGTCTCAGGTAAACAGGTACAGGCAAGTTCTTCATCTTATTTTCGCCCTGTCCACCATTTGCCACCTAGGTAAAAAACAAACAAACTGGAAAAGTTTTACCTTTAAAAGAGGTTTACAATCTTTGGAATCAGTTGCTCAGAATTTATTAAACACAATTAAGAGTTTTGCCTTGTTGTTTCCGTTAGAAAGATGCTTTACTGCTAAGTTCAACCAAAAAAAGCTGGAATCACTCAAACACAAGCTGTGAAATCATACCCTATTCAAATGTGATGAAACATGAAGCTCTTACCATTACACTTGAAAACATCATACCTGTTTGTACTTCTGAGGTAGACTCCAGCCAAAAGCCTGCACTCTGCCATCCTCTTTCTGGACATGAGCTTTCACCTGGCGGTACTGCTCCCTCTTCTGCTCCCGGCGTGAGGCTAAACTGGCTTCAGTTCTGGGCAAGAATCAGCATTGAGGAACTTCTTACTTATGCTCTTTAGAATCTCTTGTGCAATGGGAATTGCTGTTAAACTCAATAACCAAAATCACTGTGGAAACAATGGGTTGCCAAAGATATCCCTGTTTTTTTTCACCTATCAAAACACCATGTTTCCTGTGGCCTATTTTTAAGGGATTGGGGAAAAACAGGCAAAACCATAAAGTCTAATGCCAGCATCCTTAAAAAAAATTAACTTGAGTTGTGTACCTCTATGAGGAGCTTTAAAAGTTGTAACACACAAGGATGTATTGCCAAAACAAAGCACAGGAGAAAAAAATAATTACAGATTCTTGTTAGCCTGCCTCTTAAGTGAACCTTAAGTACCTGTATAGTTATTGCCCAGCTACAACATTTGCATATAAAGGTGTACCAAGCGTTGCCTACTGTGACTAAAAGCACTCTTTTGAAAGACAGCAGTATTTACCAAGTAGAATATTTCTATTTCAGCAGAAGGTGAGCCAGGTGCTCACCTTCTGCTGCACATTTCACTCTGCACTATCTTGAGTCCTTATGAATCAACACTCTCTTCAAGAGAACATTATACTTCACGTAGCAGCATGCTAGTAATCTCAGAGGACTAAAAGAGTAAACACTTGATAGAGTATATCTACTAGTATAAAACCAAAATATCTTACTCTTCACTGAGGAATTCAAAGGCTTTAGATTTGTCACTGGGTAATTGAGATAAGGTGCTGCTTCTTTTCTTGACTGATGGAGTAATGTGCGAGGTTGGAGCATTATATTTAACATTGACAGGAGGTTCTGGTTTCTTTGCTGTATTGCTGGATGAACTGAAGAGCCTGCTAAAACTAGAAGAGGAGAAAAAGACAAGAGTCAAGATTTGTCAGACACATCCAAATTTGACTATGCAGGCAAAACACAGCATATGCCAGCCTGCTTAAGACAGTTAAGAAAGTAACAAACTGGAGCCCAACATAGCAGAAGCCACCACGCACTCAGCAACACTCTCAAAGCACAAAAAGTCAGGTCCATAAGAAAAATTCTTAAAGGATTATTAACTCATTTATCAAATTCAATGGGAACTTCATCTTGAATTAACATCTACAGGGAAACAACAAAATTAGGTTGTGAACATCACACCTGGAAGACAGTTCTATGAAGGACATTAGTTCATCCAGTGAGCATTTTAAAAACCCCACTGTTTTCTACACAACCAGATAAAACAGTTATCAGCAAATCACATCAAAAGGATTATTTGACAAATATCTTGTTGTGAAAAACACTGGTTTAAAGAGCTTGGAGAGCAAGGAGAATGTAACAATCAGTAAGCTGTACTTCACAGAGGGCAAAGAAGCTGAAATAAATGCAATCCACATGTGCTATTCAGGTTTCTACATTTCATCATAAAAATGAATTCAGAAAAAATGTTCAGAACAAGAATCCTGGTGCATATTCAGCTAGGAAAAAAATTCCAGCACTTTGGCATTTAACTTCACAAAGTGCACAGCCACTCGCTACATGCTGCGGCTTACAATACATTTTGTCTTCCAGACCAGTCTTACCGAGTTGGCATGCTGGACAAAAAGAGGAGAAGGGTTAAGATATCTTCATCTGCCAAAAATAATTAGCTCACATACATAAATGTGCCAGCTAATTGGTTAGGGTCTTTATTTATTTCTGCCAGTGAGTTGTGTTTCTATACTTACAATTGCCAAATACTTGATCTTTTCTTCTCTTGCATGGCTGGATTTTCTCTGGATGCTCTACAAGAAATGAATTCCAAATTTACTGAGTAAGCAACAGCTAAAAAAGGAAAATGAATGGAACAGTGTGTAACTCTTAAAGAAGGATAACATCTTGAAAATAACAGAGCCTGTTTTTTCACACTACTATTCTTTACTGATCATAGTAAAGAACACTTAATATTATACTTAAATTCCCACCAGAGGCAACAAACTTACATAATAAACTTCATGCACGTTTCTTTGCATCCCAAACAATCTGGTAACTTTTCAGACAGAAGAGACAAGTCTGCATAACACTTTGTAATGAAAAAAGCTTGAAGAAAGCAGCAAACCATTTTAAATTATTCTGCCTATTTAATATTTTAACCATTGCTTTTTGTTTTAAAGCCTATTAATCTTCAATACATCAGTAAATAATTGAAAAAGTGAGTGTTCCCATAGTCATAGACAGGAGATAGGAGAGGATTTCTACAGCAGACAATAGCTATAGAAGAACAAGCCATGGATGTTGGGAATGTACATTTTTCCTCCCAAAGGGTCACAGGCATGAGGACAATGGGAACAATTACATGTCACTGCTGTCCATGGCCAGCAGGCAGCACCACAGCCCCTGGTACCTGTGGTCAGGGACAAGGATGAGCTGGGCTGAGGCAGAAGACTTCGGTTTTTAAACCGTACTTTCCAAACAACTGAATATTCAGGATGCAAATGAGACCAAGTCACCATCTTTATTGCTTATATTTAACACACCTTACACAATTTTAAATTGTTTTATCCTGAACAGCCCAAGTCTTTCCAAAGGAATTATGCTCAGTCTGAAGACAACATTATCCCTATTTTGACATCACAAGATATGTGTACACACTAATTTTTACTGCCCACCAGATTATTGTTATTTACAATTACCAACTTTTGTAACTGCTCCAAAATAAGCATCCCTTGAAAAAAATGTGTGTATTTCACATCATATGAAGTAACACATCTTCACTGAGGTCTCACGAAGAACCATTCTGACAAATTATATGCCCATAACTTAAAAACAGTGATCCTCATAGACATGAGGAAAACAAGCAGAAGGCAATGAACCGGCTGACCAGATCACTCAGCAGCTAAAAATCACAAGGAGGTCTGTTAAAGATTCTATAAGAGCCTTTTCACCTTATCATCTCAGTCCATCGGACAGCCTCCTGCAGCTCCATCAGCCTCTCCTTGTACTGGTTCCTCTCCATCAGCACTCGGGCCATTTCCACACGCGTGAAGCGTTTCCGCTGCGCTGTGGGGACATCGCTCTGGGCACACAAGTTAACAAACATGGCAGGGACAAAGGAGCACCACAAGGCCCTTCAGAGCCACCCTCTGCCTCCTGATAACAGGCAGGCCAGGGCACAATTCCAGATTTCAATTAGTTTGGGGCTTTGGAAATCTGGGTTTTACCATCCTCTCCTCCCAACCTTTGTATGCAATACATTGTGAATGAAAACAACTCTTCAAAAAAAGAGTGTGATAATAGCAGGCAGAGAGGAAAGCAAGCAAACTAATCACTGTCAATTTAAGTTTACTTGTGTTCTTTAGATCTTCTGTCATTTCTATACAGGGAGCAACTTTACCATTACTTACTAAGCAGTAAGTTTTAGTAGCACTCACTAAACACATGGACTTTTAATGTACCATTGAATTACACACACAAAACCACACATATACACGTACATCATCATCCTCTTTTGCCTTCTGCCTTGCTTCCTCTGCTTCTGCACGAGCTCTAAATACAAAATAAAAACCAGCTGCAATAAATACCACAGTAGAGTTTTTCTTCTTTTCATTTTTTACAACCATGGAATTAAACTTACTTTCTCAGCTCTTCTTCCAGTTCTTTATTCTTCTCTTCAAGCTTTTGTTTTGCTTGTTTTACAGCCTCTAATTCACCTTGTAGCACATCCTTTTCACAGGTCAATTCATCCACCTTTGCTATTAAATCATTCTTCACTACATTCAGTGCATTTCTACACAAACATTGAAAACATACGGTTATAAGGATGACCATGGTCTTGTAGTTCAGCTCCAGCCTGGTTTTATTTTTGAAGACCTACACATTTCTTCTACCGAGCTGCTTTAAAAAGATACAGCTTTCTTAGAGGTCAAACCACCTCCCCTCCAAATCTCCAACATTCAAACACATTCACATTTTGTCTATTAGAAAACAGTACTGATAAATCAGTTTGCTTAGAATAAATTCCTCAACAGCATTCCAGTGGATTTGCCTCTGAACTTAAAGCTGTGTTTCTGACAGGGAGTTGATCTCATCAGGACACAGCACTGCATTTCTTGGAGCCTTACAACGATAAAAGCAGATTTTGCCTATTAGGTCCTTAATATCTAGAAGACCAACTCAGACAAATGCACCTACAAATTCAAAATACTCACACCCCCACTACACTTAGAACTGAAAGCACATTTGTATAGTTTCAAATCTGTAATAACAGGAAGTCAGTATTTTTTACATAAACATTCTCACTTACTTTGTCTCCAGCAGCTGAGTGTTTTCCAAAATAAGGTTTTCAACCTCACGCCCCATTCCTTTCCAAAGGAAACAAACAGATGAAATTAGCAAATAAAATGGAAGTTTTTACAAAACTTATGTTTTGTCATTGTCCAAAGTCAACTGAATTTTAAGAATGACAAACTTGTCAGAAGAACTGTGAGCTAGCTGAAGTTTCAGGTCCAACCCACCTTCTACAATTAGCTTTCCCCCCCACCTTCTCCCAATCTCACTTCAATTAAAGCTCAAAGACATCCCTAACTAAGCACAGCCCAGTGCTGCTACTCTGTATATTTAGAAGATGTTACATTAGTAAGCCAAAAAACCAAACACAGCATATGTTGCAGGAGTATTAGACCACAAAAAGTTAAGTTTAAAATGCTCAGCTGCCTTTTACACCATGTTATATGCCCAAGTGTATCAGTTATAGATACAAGATATGCTGAATAAAGCTCAGATTGTGAAAGCCCTGCAGATTTCCCCAGAGCAAATGATACCTTACCAAAGAAATTATGGTCTTTAAAGCCCATGCATTCCATGTAGAGCAAAAACAAGAACAAGAAACATTTCATGTGAGGTGTAGTATGAGCGAGGCAAAATAAAAGATTTAGACTTAGGAAGTAAGAGCGAATTTAAACAAAGCCACCACCGAAAATCTGAAGTGGGATGTGAGGTGATTAGAAGAAGGATTTGTACAGAAGACTGATGTTGAAGAATTTGTCACAACCATTTCCATTGGTTAAACCTCTTATAAAAATCAGTAACTTATTAAAAGTCTCTCATTTTCTGTGAAATAATTTAGAAGCACAGTCCTTGGAAGAAATGTTAAGCCATTCAGAAGTTTCCAAATAATATGCTATTACGGAAAAAAGTGAACACAACTTTTCAAGTAACTACTTCAGTGTTACTTAAATTTCTGGAAATCAATTTCTCACCCTATTTTTTGCATACCTAATATAATTTTCAGAATTTTAAAAAAGTTAATTTCAGGAGAGGATAATTACTTTGCACCTTGCACAGCAAAATAATTACGACACAGATAACAGCAGAAATTAAGTTAATTCAAGATTAACATAATGAATGAAAAAGGTATCTTAATGGTGGAGGCCTTTTAAAATACTTTAAGAGCACAATCTTCTAAGCAACTTCGGCAGCAGAAGACTTTAAATTTGGGTAGTAAAGAAAAAAGGTATCTATAAATAGACATGCAAGTCAAAGTTCCGTCTTTTGACATTTCCCTCTCTGGGTTTTGGATTAAAAGTAAATTACATTTACTGAAGTAACTTAGATCAGCCATGGTTAATTTATCAATATCTGGAGAAACCCTCTGTACTACAGCCATCAAGAGATTTTATTCAAGTTCCTATTGCTTTTTTAACATTTTCAGTATTCACTGATAAAAGTATGTAGGATCACATCCAACAGGTTTCAGTATCTTTTATAGTGCAAAAACAAAAAATAGAAAGCCAGAGTGCAATGCCAAAAAAAAAGTTACCAAGCTGGGAAAAAATGCAGAGAACGTATTTTATGAGAGCAGCAGCCAAGAACACCTAACTGGAGAAGCAACAGACTTCAAAGATTTTTTTGAAAAAAGAAGCATACACACCAGAATATTCCCCTGGGTATGCAGTCCAAGAGAAAACAGATTAGAGAATCCAAATTAACTATTTTTACACAACTCTATACTGATGTTTAATGCTCACTTAGAACAGGTCCAAATGCTTCAAACACACACATTATCCTGGATGCAGGTGTGACTTTTCAGGTTTTGGACTATGCCTGTCCTCAAAGTGAAATCACAATTCTAAAATAAAATTTACAGACCAACACATTCTGCATAACAAATTACAGGTATAACCCTAGGCTTAGTTTGCACACACTGGTGTTTCCAGCAATAGATTTACAGAAAATGGTAATAAATTCACTGACAAACCTTAAATAAGTTATACTAAAAAGTATATTTGCCCATGAGAAACAAAGCATTAGAATCAGGACATCCGCACAGTAGTTTGATTTCTTTAATCAATTTCTCACAGCTAAGGTATGGATGTTGCTCCATGTTAATGATTCTCCAGTATCTGTATTTTTGCATGCAGAATGTGTGATTAGTTGTCCCTGTGAGAATGGAATGACATCCAAGAGTTTTGGATGGAGTATGTTGCAGTAAGGATGTGGAGAGCCTCACTGCTCAGAATGACAACAAAGAAAAACCATCTCAGACTAGACATAAGCCCATTACTCCTAGTGAGTAATACCTGCAGAAATGTCACTTGTTTGCTACAAAATAAGTTTCTGGAGGAACACTGAACAACAAGAAATCCAGACTGCACACAGGAGTTTTAACGGTACTAACAATCTGTATTTTTGCAGGGTCAGAGGACAAAAGCAAACAAGGTGCTGATTGTCTACACACAACCCATTTCAAAAGCACCTGAGAGTGGCATCTGTATTTTATACATTCCATGGTACCAGCTTTCATTATTTCAAAATGAGGCCTGAACAATTATATAGCAAAAAAAATCTTGATATATTGTTTATAGAAAGATTATTCTTCTGATGACCTTTTTGATCATGGTCAACTCAAAACTCAAGTTTTTTTTCAGTCAGCATAGAAGTAAGCAAGCTGCTTAGGGGAAGGAGAAATGTGGGTTTCCCCTCCCCTATCAATTAACAGTTTGATTCTCAAATTACCACCATTTCATTTGCTGCAATTCTCTTTCAAAAATCCCTAAGGAGGTGATAAAGCCAGGCCACTACAGATTAGGCATGACCTGAATAAAACTACCTAAAACTAGCTCAAGACAAAAATCCTTCCTTAAGATAAAAATCTTTATGTAAGAGAACATACAGGAAGAAATGGATAATAGTGTACGAAGTGCCCCTAAAGATTAAGATCGTTATACAGAGAGAAAGAACAAACACTTCATTCTCATTTTGCATTCCAAAGACTACCTCTAGGATGTACTCAAATAATTTTTATGCAAATGAAGCCTAAAAACAAATCCTGCAAGAATAATGACACACTTCCTAAAAAGGAAAACTGCTGTATACAGTATCTTTCTTACCCAGTAAATCTGCACCTTCATCCACATCTCCAATTAGGCCAGAACCAGCAGATGACAGCTCTTCAAAGAGTGACTCTGTGTTACGGTCAAATGCTTTGTTCTTGATGCCTTTGGTGGGAGTGCTGGGCAGAGAATTAAACAAGACATAAAAAGCAGGGAAAAAACACTGCCACAATGAAGAAAAGTTTTCTCTGTATTTTTTACCAGTAGTTCATTTGTTCTCTCAAACAAACCCCACAAGCTTTCAGTTGGCTTACAAGTTCTAGATTCTATTTTCAAACACTACTTTGCCATCAAGATCCCAAAGTTGAAGCAGTTGCTGATACTGAGCTGGACAGGATTTTAATAAATTAAAGCATATCAAGTTTTGGCCTATAGAAATTCAGTTGTGTCAGGACTTAGCCCAAATGCCTGAAGAACAGACAGCTCAGCTAAACTAGAAGTCATTTAATTTAACAAGAATGCAAGAGAACTGAATAGTAGGAGGTCAAAATATTCCTCTGGTCAGAGAAGGGGCTCCTTTCACACAAAGCTCTTACACCCTTAAGATTCACCATACAGGGTAATTTTATCCTTCTCATCACAAGAATGAAACAAAGACAAGGAAAAGGAAAATTCCCATACACAGCATCTTTAAATAACCTTCTAAAACTTGTCTTCTCCCTCAAATCACAACACACAACTTACCTGGAACCCTTATATCCACTGAGATCTTTATCCATATCCAACTCTGGGGTTGACTCAATGATTGCCTGAACTTCAGATTTTTCTTCATTTCCCCCTGGGGCAAAGCAAGTGGTACATGCCCATAAACAAAATCATCATGACACATTAACTACATGTAGTAGTTCTTAATCACCTTAGGATACTTCTGTTCGAAGACTTATCAAGGTAATTAAATAAAAACACCCACAGATTTTGATACTCTAGTGCAGAGACTGGAATTTCTAGGTCTCTCCTGAATTTAACACAAGTCATCCAACAGCAGTTATTTCCCACTATTTCTACAATTGAAACCAAGATGTCCAACACTTCAGGACTCTTTGTACCTTTTCTACTGCCAAAGAAATGTCATAAATAATTTTGATTCTGAAGACAAAAGGACTAAAGTCACCAATAAACAACAGACCTATCTCTGACCAATATTCTGTACTCCTTAAAATACTGAGTAAAAATCCCATTCTCATTTGTGGCACAACAAAAGACAATAATTAAGTGATCAAATATGAGGTCCATAGTAGCCCTACATTAAGAAGTTAAAGCAGCTCACCAGTGCACACATTTCTTGTGTCCTGAGCTACCTGTACTTCAATATTCTTGCTTACATCCAGCTTCTCATTCGACATCTCTGTATCCTTTGCAAGCCCTCCAACATTTTCCTTTTGGGGGGTTTCAGCAGGCAGCAAAGGAACATCTGAAGCAGCTGTGGATGCTGGAGTAGTACATTTGGAGCCTGCTTGGCTAACATCAGAGAGTTCATCCTAGAATTGCACCATTACCAGTAAAAAATGAACACAAAGTGTTATTAGAAGAGTTGGGCATATAAACTAAGGAACAGACAACAAAATCACTGTATTTTACTGAAAATTATGCAAATGCAAAGACAGACTAATAAAAATAATATTTTAAGCCAGTACAGTCATCTTTAGCCTATGGCTGTTTCACTCTTGTTAAGGCAATTATAGCTACATAAAAATGCCTTTACTTTTAATAGTAATGTTTGATCTCAGCTGATAATTCTAGTCACTACTTTTCTGTGAAGTCTTCCAGAAAACAAGCAGCATTTGCATTCTAACAATCCTTTTAGCTGCACAATGAGCTGCTTAATCTTCCCAAAGCTGTTCTAAAATTAATGGTTCAGAATATATATGGTACCTTAAAAAGCAGCCACCAAAGCACGGATGCAAACATGGATTTAACTGATATAAAACTGTAGTAATCCATAGAATCATAATCACAGAATGGTTTGGGTTGGGAGGGACCTTAAAGATCATTTTGTTCCAACCCCCTGCTGTGGGCAGGGACACTTTCCACTAGACCAGGTTGATCCAAGCCCTGTCCAACCTGGCCTTGAACATTTCCATATTTGCAAGCACTTTACTCAGGTTTTATGCACTTTCCCGTCTGAATTGTGAGCGCTGGCTGACACTGGGAATGAGACATGGAACAGTGGTAACTACTTGTCCAGTTAGATTTCAGATCAACCAAGGAACATCAGTAAACAGCTCCTCAGAAACCGATTCCTGGCAACAATTTACAGTGACACTGTGTCAAGACCCGTAAGTATGGCATTAATTATGGACTTAATCCAGCTGCTGGACTCCAGATTGGGACCATCACTCAGACAGAGCTGCATCAGGCACTGGGTGGGAGGGCAGAGTTGATTGTGTGTGACACAACCAGAGGCCACTACCTGAATATACCAACAGCCCTTTTTCGACTCTTCTCTCATCTCCTTCATTCACCCTCTACTGCCCATTCATGCCCAGACCCACATCAGATGTCTGATCTATGACTTAAACAGCACATGACATCGAACAACAGCTCACTGCAGAGAGGAAAACAAGTCTGCCTATTTAGGCCAATAGTTTCTAGCACACTCCATTAAAGGAATCTTGTTGGGGAAAATAAAGATGAAACTTGAGGCTGCTGTGTGAAAAATTAAGGCTGGATGGCAACTTTTTATCGAAAGTTCTTGTAGGGTTTGTTTGGGAATCAAAGGTGAAAGCAAGGCTCCTGGACAAGTCTGTGACATTTTTTAAAGAGAATGTGACTGAACTCATCAAGAACAAAACAGGTTTAGATTTTGCAAAGCACAAATTCACTGCATGCCTTTTTGAGGAAGAAATGAAACTGAATTTTAAAGTTATTTAAAAAAAACACAGAAGAGACCTGCATGTAGATGTACACTGTCTCACTTGTACTTAACATAAGATTACTATGAATTCTAACTTACAGATTTCTCCTTTTGGAACTTAGTAAGGCAAAATTTTTATTTGTGTAGGGACAGGGAGCAAAGCACATATTTATGCATATCAGCATAAATGTAAAGCTTTTATCCTATAGTAACATCTCCACATTGAATTGGCAAGCCCTAGAAACAAAAATACAGAACTAATTGCTTATCAATTACTGACAGTTCTCATTGTTTTATAGTAAATTACAGAATAACCTATTATTAATATTTGATTTTCTGTCAAAAGTATTCAGAAAAACAGACACTTCTAAAGGAATAAAAGAGAAGAAAAAACCACTCTGCAATTTGCCCAATTGCCTTTTGAATGGGTAAAGTTGAGGCACTGGCTAATGGCTCATACTTGAGCGAGCAGATACAGAAGGGAAGAAGTGGTGCCCCTTACCAAGGGCGTCCAGAGCTCACACAAACGACGAATAAAACCTCAGCAGAGCTTCTGGCTCTCTTTAAACATTTCTACTTCTTTGTATTCCAAAAGCATCCACTAACTGATGCAGCACAAACTGATCACTTTCACACACAAAACTCAAGGAAAATAGCTTGATAGCACAAGAAAAAACAGGGAATAGAATGGTCCTTTCCTTAAGGGAATTTCAAGTCACCCCATATATTTTATATTCTGACTTTATTATCTATGGTATTTTTTAGCTTAATTCTGGAAACCACACAGATTAAACTATTATAAATATTTCTTCTAGAACTAAAGAAAAGCAAAAGCAATTTCATTAAGTGACACTGAATTAATCAGAATATCTCAAAGACTAAATATTTGAAAGTCAGTGCTGTGATTACTTAGCAAAATTTACTTTTTTCATCATGTTGCCAAAAAACTTTTCCTGAAAAAATAAAAGAAAAAATAGTTTAAAAATTCAATAATTAAATTTGAAGGAATAACTCATCTGCAACGCTGTGCAGGAATGAGTAGAAAAGAATGGCTGGTACATAATTGTGTGTCATCTTATAATAATATCCAGCAATGTCACTATTGCACAAGCTACAGAATATCTGGATTTTTTAATCTCTACCACCTCCTCTTTGTGATAGTTTTGGAGGAAACACTGACCATTAATGAAAGGTTCAGGCATGAATGGAAATGGTTGCTAGAAAGCAGCAGAATCTTGTTTCTGCCTCATACTGGATGTTAACAATATTCAGAAGGAAAATAGTAGAGAAAAAAGTTTCAAATCCTTTGACTTCAATATATCATGTTATTCAACAGGTTCACTTCAGAAGTACTTTACATTCGCAGCTACAAAGTAAAGATGTTGCTTTGGACTCAAGGAACTTATTCTGAATAAACAGATTTGAATAACTGCAGTTTGTGCTATTTTGTGAATTCTCATTTTAGCAGTGCATTATTTTTAGAAGAATTGTACCAAGAAGCCTATTTTGGCAATATGGATTAGCCAATTTTCTGAGGGGAAAAATGGAATCAAAAGCTTCCTTTTCCATCTCATCTCCACCTACTCTTAGTCATAACTTGTATTTATTGTACATAAGTTATATTTCAGTCAGCTTTCCTAAAATCCACCAATTTATTGATATTAATAGCATAAGACAAAGGGAATTGGACATATTTAATATCCAACCTTCTGACTAGCACCCTTTTTAAGTGACAAATTTTTAGAAGCAAACTCACATTGTCACTTTGATATCCGTATAATTAAGCACTACTTACTCTTCGCATTATCTCCTTATGACAGAACGAGAGGACACAGTCTCAAGCTGCGCCAAGGGAAATACAGGTTGGATATTAGGAAGAAGTTTTTCAAGGAAAGAGTGATCAAGTACTAGAATGGCCTGCCCGGGGAGGTGGTGGAGTCACCATCTCTAGATGTGTTGAAACAAAGACTGGATGTGGCACTCGGTGCCAGGGTTTAGTTGAGGTGTTAGGGCTGGGTTGGACTCGACGATCTTGAAGGTCTCTTCCAATCTTGTGATTCTGTAATTTATGACCTCCATGATAAATAAATGTATTTCTATTACCTCCAAATAGTTTTTGTAGTTCTGATCAGTTAATATTCCCCTACTAGGCAGGTATTAAGTTCACATAAGAGGAAACTCCTCTCAGCTGTATGCCTTTCCAGAAATAACAGTACGTTCCAAAAAACCTCATCAAGAAATATATATTGGGAGGATTTACACATTCTGGAGCTCTTCACCCTGCAGATCATCCTCCTGCTGTGCTGTGAGTGTACTCTAGACTGCCAGATTCATTGCACTCCAACACCACTCCCCCATTCCTCCACTCCCGCAGATTGTTTTATTCCACCCTCTCACAGTTGGAACATAAAACAATTGCAGGAATTATAGCCAAGCTACAAGTAAGGGAAATCACAATTACAGACTAATTTAGGAAAGTTAGGTCATTCTCAGCTCTATGGTCTACCTGCACCATACACCTGGTAGTAGGCAGAGGCTGCATGAAGAGCATTGCCCATGTAGTAACCAAAGCTTTCCTTCTAAAGCAGCATTAATAAAGCTAATTAGACTGTTCCCACTACCTAATAACATATCTAGTGTGGAAAAAAAAACTGGAACCTTTGCAAAGGGTCCTTAGTCAGAAAGAGAAGACCCACTACTGAGAATAAGAGGAGGACTAACCTGTATTATCACTCAATTGGAAAATGCCCACAAAACTTTGTTTCTTGTACTAAGAAAGTTCCTTCAAAGCTCACTGAAGTAAGCAATGCACTTGGCTTATACAGAGATGTTTTAGGGGTCTACCTCCTCTCTTCCAATTTGGTGTTTCTTGGTTTTTTCTGTCTTCCCAAAGATCTACCATCTGTTATGGGAGTTTTTCCTGCCACACAAGACAGCTGGGCTGCACTCACCTTGAGGCTGGTATGGGACCGTGGCTGGCTCAGCTCATGGAACTTCCAGTGCTCTGCCGCAGGTGTTTCCGCCACCTCCCTCTGAGCCTCAGGCGTGAGGAGAGCATCTCCTGCAGGTAATGGGAAGATGCCCAGGGATATCGGACGCTCCTTCCTGTTGGAAAGACCCGCAGGGTTCATCAGCCATCTCAGATGTGCCACAGTTTATTTTCCTGCAGGCCTCTGAAATCAGCAGGGAAGTGGTGAAATTCCAGGTTCAAACATCCAGACACTGCACCAGAAATGTGCAGTGCAGCACACCCAGACTGTGCCACAGCACCCAAAAATTCCTCATTTCACAATTGCCAAGTCAATTCCATGGCTTAAAATAGCAGTTATTGATTTACATTACAGCTAATCTGTAGCAAACAGAAGTTTTACAGAAATGAAACACCTGTTCAACAGGAGTATAAGACAGAAGAGTTTCCTTACTTCAGATTGAAAATAGTTTTCAGCAACCACTATTAAAAAATACCATTTTGCACCTTTTTCTCCAAGATATAACCACATAATTTCTACAACAGCAAACAGCTATATCCTCAAATGAAGCATTTGCAAAATTGTAAACAGTAAGCCTCAAGCAACTCTCCTCAAATCATTGGGTATTTTATTCCTGAAGATCACAGAAATTACATGGATTTGTGTAAGAGAAGAGAACTGGGTCAGGGAATTACCAATGTTACAACTGGCTCAGCTGAAAATTGTGTATTTTTACCCAAGACCAGTTCAACTCTTTACTTCACCCTAAAGCTGCACAAAAGCTTGTGCCAGCAAAGCAAATTATTTAATCTAAATTTTCACTTCTTCACTTTTTCTATTTCCCTATGACAAATAGCATTTGGAAATTCCAAAGGTTTATGTAATAACCTTCAAAAGAAACAAAAATCCCCCAGGTCAGTAGTGTGCTCAGTGAACAAAAGGATTCATTCTTCCTGCTAGCAAGAGACAAAACCATTGTGTGCAATGCCATTCATAGGATGCTGTGGCCAGCCCTGAAAAGGAAAAATATCAGCCAGGCCTAGTACTGAGACAAGTAAAGTGTTTGTTCAGGCAGAACAGTGTAATGCAGAAAAAAATGACTGTAATCAACTAGCACAGCTTTAAGTATAGTAGACGGAGAAGATAAAAGTGTGCACAAGTGATGGCATAGTTTTCAGATTTTAGCATTATAAAAAGCCAAGACACAACCACATGTGCTTTCTTTCACAAGGCCCTTCACAAATTAAACATAACCTTGGTAGAATTAGTATCTGCATACAAAATACAAGCAAATATATGGCAGGGAGTGCTGAAAAGCAAAAGTGAAGCATTTTTGGACATATTTTTGGTTTTGTTTATTTACTTTGAAGAAAAGTTAGCGAAAAAGGGATTTTTATTTACCAATTAATCTGTAAACTCCCTTTGGTAAATTTTACATTGTCAAAATCACAATGTTCAAACAGCAAACAATTTGAATTGGCATGAACCTTTCCAGTCCAGGTGTACAAAGATGCTCCTTGTCTCAAAACCCTGTGCACCAAATTCTCACGTTGGAGCTATCTTGGCCTTCTGGAAATACTGTTCCAAATTAAGTTACTAATTGTGAAGTAGTTTAGCACAACAAAGCAGGCAGCAAAACAAGTAAAGCAAAATCAGTCTGGGTTACAAAATTCAAAACATCAGATAATGTTCCAGCATCTGCAACTGCTGAAATGAGAAACCCCACAGTGGATTCCAAGGATTCCCACTACTGTAACAGGTCCTGCTTTGCTTTCAACTGGGGAACAAAAGACAGGCCACAGAAGAGGAGATTATGTCAAAAGAGGGGCTAAGACCATTTCAGTGGATAAGAAGTGCAAGAACAAAAAGGAGGAAGAAAAGTTGCCCTTCAGTGGCTGATAGAGCTGCATTGTGAGGGGCCTGGCCTCAGGCAGAAGGTCCAGCACATTTCCTTATTGCAGGACACACCACAAAGCTGATCTGCTTTGCAATCCTCGAAAGAGAGAATATTAAATGGGGGGATACCAAAACAGCTCACACCTGGCATCGCTTTTTATTCCAGATTAGTTTGAAAGAAATTTTATAATAAACATATTTTGATGTGTTAGAACAGAGGTCAGGTGTATTGCAAGGCTGTACAGTAAATGAAGTTTGCGAAAGAGGCTAATTTTGGAAATTAAGCTTGGAAAAATTGGAAAATAAGCTTAAGTGAGTGTCTGCATTAAAAGAAATGATCCAATTAGACTGAAGCAATTTCAACTTGTTTCACTGCTTGTTGAGCAGAAGCAAAGAACCTCTTCTGCTTTCCCAGTGCCCAAAAAATATCTGAAAATGGCACAGTGAGCAGAATGGAAACATGTATTTAAAAAGCCTAAACTAATATTCTGAAGTGATGCACTGAAGCATTTACAGGAACCTTTAAGAACTTGTAGATGCCCAGTTCTAAAATCTGACTAGTGTTTCAAAATAGAAAAAATTCTTCTACAATTACATTCCTTCATCCTATATTTTTATCTCTTTTTTAAAATTAACAAAGACAAAGAAAGTGAATTCTAATTCATGTAATTCCTAAAGCAAATTAAAAGGGCAGGAAAACGCACAGCTCCCCCAAACCCCTCAAATCCATTAAATACTCCAGGGGAGCAAAAGCACATTACAAAAAAAAAATCAATTTCTCAAACCATCTGACTTGTTTAAAACTTAAAAGTATCTTATAAGTTACTGAATACGATGTTCTGTTTTGGTTTTGTTAGGTTTTAGAGTTGGGAAACATTTGTTCTGAGTTTGGGTTTCCCCTCCTTTTAAACAAGTATAGCCTTACTAACTAGATCAATCTATAGAATTTCACTTGAAATTTATTTTATTCTTTCATATTTAAATATTCGAGTTTTTTATCAGCTACTGGTATAAACTGGTATTGATTTCATCTATTGATTGCCTTTAAACTTCGGAACAACACTTCTGTGCTCACAGACCCAAGTTAAAAGCATACTACCATACGAAATCTACATGCACCAGGAATTGAGGAAGAAGTCACATAGCTGTTCAGAGAACATTAATTTCCAGCATTTTTCCCATTTAAAATAAAATTTACTATTAAATTTATAACCACAGGTAAAACATGTTAAGTTTTCAGGCCAGAAAGCTGCATTTTAAAACTTTTCCAGCTGCTTTGCATCTGTAATTATAGTATTAAAACATGTCAAGACTATTTTTGGCCACAATATTTTAATGCATTTCTGTCTGCTACTGCTCCAGCAGGCATGTAGGACAAACAGAACATAACCTGGGGTGGGGGGAACAGACAGCTGGCAGCTTGCCATACAAGTACTAAAACAGAGGAGAGGGTAACATTTGGCTGAACAATAGTGAATAGGCTTTAAGAGCCCTAATGTTTAAATAATGGAAGATTTTTTCCCCCACCAACCAAGAATCAGATTTTGAAAATAACATGATCAACTAATTACTGTTGTTTTAGCATCAATTAACTGATCTTACATAAGCCTTTTGATTAAAACAGGTGGAGTTTAATAATACAAGGCCTCAGACTGCATACATTTATGCTACACAAGATCAGCCAAGTACCTTACAATACACTGAACGTGAGCTTTATTCCTGACATTAACATTGCAGCTTTTGCAGCAGGTTATAATAAACTGATGTTACAAGTTTTGCACAGAAAAGAGATACATAAAGTGACCTGAAATAAAAGGCAATGAAAAAAATAGATTGTATCTCTGTACATAGATGCATTTACAACAAAACGTGACATTTATACGTAATTTACTTCTCTAATTTGTCCCTGTTTGGAAAAGCAGAACAGGGAGAGCACACAAAGATGGGGTACAGTGAGTCAGAGTACCTGAGGATCCTTGGGAGGTTCTGTGTCAGAGCTGGCACCCCAGTGGAAATGGAAAAGTGCACGAGCAGCAGAACAGAGATCGACACCAGGATGGCCGAGTTAATGACCACCGCCCCGCCAACGAAGCCAAACACAAACAGCAGCATGCAGCCCGGACTCATGGCGCTGCGCTGGCATGGTGGAACGCCGGCTCCAAGAAGGCTACACAGGGGCCAAGGGGGGATCTTTGTAGGCAAAGTCTGTCATTCGGCCGCCACCACAAAAACAATGCCATCAGCAGCAGCAGCATTCCACTCTTCTGCAGCAGCTCCAAAGCAATGACATCACTGCCCTCCTCCCCCTCGCCGCTCCTCACAGCATCGATGCAGTAGCGCAGAGACACAGCCAGCCTGAGAGTGCGTCTCCCTCCTTCCACGCAGGGTTCATAGGTTCCAAAGCTCCTAAATCTGCATAATCTATTCCCAGCAAGCTCTGAGGACGAGCAGGTACCATGCATGCACACAAAGACACAGCCAGACCACGGCCATGCCGGGACAGCCGTTGACATTTTCCCTGCCTGCCCCAACACAAACACTCCAAAAAGCTCAATTTTTTTAAGGCTAATTAATGTACTAAGTATATCTCAATGCGTAGCCGCACAACAGCAAAAGCCTCTTTCTATGGATTTCTACGCTGTTCTCCTACTGCATTCCAATCATACAACAAATCTTTCTGATTCAGACGAACTGTTGTTGTAGGATTAAAGAACAAAGTCTTGCAAACACAAATGAATCAAATTTTCTCATTTCAGGGTGAGAGAGCAATAAATAGCTTACCTAATTCTACTGTGTGTTGTGGATTCTAGCTGATCACCCCCTGTTAGCTGATGAAGTTTGGTTCTTTCCAAGTGCTCCATATAATTGTGTATCATCTGTTTAAAAGGACAGAAACAGCAAGAATATTTAGTAACATTTACTTGTACTACAACTGTATAGTTCTTGACCAATATATTCTACCCCTGTAATGCTAAATAGTAAAAGCATTTAGAGGCATTAAAGAAATAACAAAAGAAGAAAAACTATACAGTGTGTAAAACCACAAACCAGAACAGAAGTCCATAATAAATTAAAAATATTGGCGAACTACCTAGTACATTCATGCACAGGAAACATCCCAAGGGAAAAGAAAGTGCACGCAATATTTCAAACATGAGTTTGGAAAAGAAGTACCATGTTCAAATCCATTTTGGAGTCTGAGACCTCTATGTCCAGCAGATATTAGCATTTTTTACATGATACATAATAGGCACTATAGGCCTAATTGCAAAGTATTGTGAAGGTCAGACAACATGTTCCTCAAATATTAAACACTCTGAATCCACAGGCTAATAATCAGATTGTTTCTGTAGGCAGAAATATGAAGTCCCCATTTCTTCTCCATCTTTTTTTTCTAAAATACAAATAAACTTAAGCTTTCAGTATTTTCTACAAGGGAAGATAGGTTTTAAATTATCTAGGCTGACATCTCATTAAAAGGACAGAGTGGCTATGGATTTTCAGCACTCACAACGAGTTCTGCTTGCTCTCTCTTTCTCACAAGAGACAAGCGCAGGCCAACATGGTACTCCTGCAGTCATGACTTATTTAATGAGTCCCGACTCCCATGGCCAAAGGATGCTGCTCTCAGCATGTAACTGATGCAGGACGTGCATGGGGAGAAGGACCAGGTATCACTGCATCATTCCAAGGGCTTCATCTGGACACACATCTCTGAACTTAAAACTGGAAAAGCCTGAGGAGAAGCCTATGTGCAATTTGGTATTTTTAGCACTCCCAACATTCACATTCACAGATGAGTAGGGCTCTAGGAATAATAAAGGAAGAAAAATCACAGGTGTACTGCAGAGGAATTTAATGTACTTTTTTTTCCTGAGACATATTGAGGTCGCATCTTAACAGCTTCCTCTAGGGAAAAAAAAACCAAACTGTCCTTTAAAACTGTAGTTTCTTCTGCTATTCTATAAAGGGCATACAAACACTTCAGAATAGTGATACTACCAGGCATTTGTATAAGCGGTTTATATAATCTTTTATTTTGGGGGTAGCTGCACATATGAGTACTGAACTCAGCAGGATCTGGAAACCTACATTTATGTGTTACTCTCAAGACAGGTTTGATGTATCCAAGTTTGACCTTCAGATGCCACCAGCATCTGAAGACAGTTCCAGCTTCTCCTCAAATGTTGGTTGCCAGCATTAGCTACATAGGAATAAATATTCTTAGTTTCAGATTTTTCTGATCAAACAAACTGGCTTAAGACATCTGACTGACAGATACTCTATAAATTAGTAAATTATGTTAAATGCTGGTTACATAGATATGTTGGTTTTCCCAGCATTCACCTGAACTAATTCAGATCAGAACAAAATATAATGCTGTTTTCAGAGAAACATTATATAATATACTTGGACTGCTGTCAAAAGCTTACAACATTTATCCTCCAACAAAACGCAGTGTTTCACCAGACCACCCCATTTGTTTTCTGATTTTCAATGTTTGCTCACACACAGAGGCAAACAAAAGGACTGAAAGGTCCACCTTCAACTAGCCATGTTTGGTTTTTTCCATTTTAACAAAGCAGCCAGAACTAGGTGTTCCAATTGTTCCTTTGCATAGTTTTACAGAAATTTATTATAATGCAGATAGTTTAGGAATTCCAGGGGAGGGGACGGCAACCCCCAAGAGTGCATAACTTTGAAATGCACATTAGACCATTCTGTATCCTGCTCATGTATTCCCTCATCACTGGAGGAAGATATTCCTGACCTGCCTACAAACACCCCCATTTGCAGCACACCAATTGGTTTCTCAAAGTAAAATTTTAAATAGAACAACTGTTGTGTTTTTAGCCAGTGAACAGAAGATGAGTGTCTAGTACCTCTCCAGGGAACTGCTAACACATAGGAAAAAATAACAGGGTCAGTAAAACCCACACAACTTTCATGTCTTTCAAAGGACATGGTTTTAACCTACTCTCTTCCCTCCTCTCACTCCATTCTTTTGTTTATTGAAATGTCTCATCACATTTATTACGCACAGAGACTGGAAGGCAAGTACATTTGAAGGACTGTTCAGTTTATATTGTTCTGCAGCTGAAAATGATGCTGATAATAAAAAAAGCAAATCTGTAGATCGCATACTTCAGCACAATGCATATAAAGTACAGGAAACCAAAAATAAAATGAAAAACAAAATGTGCAGTGCTGCATGCCAACTGAAGATTCATAGTGTCGTTTGACATAGGTTNCACTCCATTCTTTTGTTTATTGAAATGTCTCATCACATTTATTACGCACAGAGACTGGAAGGCAAGTACATTTGAAGGACTGTTCAGTTTATATTGTTCTGCAGCTGAAAATGATGCTGATAATAAAAAAAGCAAATCTGTAGATCGCATACTTCAGCACAATGCATATAAAGTACAGGAAACCAAAAATAAAATGAAAAACAAAATGTGCAGTGCTGCATGCCAACTGAAGATTCATAGTGTCGTTTGACATAGGTTTGAAATAGGTTTGAAATAGGGGTGTCTCACAGACCTGATGAAAATGGATACGCCTCTGTGAAAATACACATGTTAAGCTGGGGAAGACCCAGGAACTTCCTTTTTCCCTGTGGACAGCCAAGGAGGTAGGAATCCAGGCCCGAAGGCCCTGCCTGGAGGGGGCCGGTGAGGCCCTGCCGGGCCCTTTCCCCCTTTCGGGGCTGTCTGCCGGCAAACCCAGCAGTAGCTGGGCAGGGAGAGAGAGAGGAAGGGGGGCCTGCTGCGGGGGCCTGCAAAAAAGCCTTGTGAACATCGAGCTGATTTACCACCTCACCCCCGCCCAAGCCAGGGTCCAGCCGAGCACCCCCCCTCTCCCGAACAGCCCAGGGACNACCACAAGGAGACTCTTTTTTATCTTGTGGAAAAATTTTCCATAAAATGAATAAGAGGGACTTCTCTCCCTGAGAGAGTTGAGGAAAGACTATTTCATAGGTGGTGAACTGGCTGAAAATGTTTGGTTTTGTTTCTTTGCATTGACAGTGGGAAAGAAATGGTTTGGTGGGGGGAGGAGATGTGTTCTGAAGGATTTGGGTTTTTTTCCCTCTTTCTTTTTAGTTATTCTTAATAAATTTTCTTCATGCTTTCTCGAAGGTTTGAACCTGCTTTGCCTTTCTCCTGATACTATTTCACAGCAGAAGATGAGTGAACTGGCAATTTGCCAGCACTGAACCCACCACACTCAGTGGTGCATTGATTAGAAAACATTCAAAATTGGGAAATTCTAGAATTGGCAAACTAAAACCACTACAATAGAATCATAAGGTTCTATGTGCATGTGCAGTGCTGCACAGCAATTTCTCCACAGATCCAGGCTATATGTGCCTATAGTGTCCAAAAAATCGGAAGAGTGGTATCACCATATAAAGCCCACTCTCTGCCTCAACCCAGGGTCCCAAGGACAAAAGTTGACAATACTGGAATAGTGTCCACCAAGGAAAAGAGTTCCTCACCCTCCCTCCCCATGGGATAGGGAGCTCCCCAGGTGGTGCTGTAGAGTCATAAGAATTCCCAACTTCCACAAACTTAATTTGAAGGTTAAAGTAATAAATACTGCATCTTCTTGGGAAGTAAGTCCATTCTAACTGCTCATCTGCAATAAAACTTTGAAGATTCACTCCAAAAACACCGAGATTTGAACCAGATGACATTCAAAAATCTTTTCAATCCAAACGACCCTCAAGCCTTGGCATATCCATGAAGTGCCATTCTGATCCAAAAACGTGTAACAAATTAATGCACTAGAATTCTGAGGGCTCAAAATCTGATTAGTTCTGCTGTTTTGAGATTATTCTACTGTTAAAACAAAAAAGTTTTAATATTACTGACCATTTAAAAATAGACTGAAATGGATTGCTCTCCATTCAGCACAATTTTTTCTGAAGTTATGTCGGAGGACAGATGATAAATAATTGACTCTGTCTACCCATCTTCTCTTCAATACAAGCTGCAGTAAATATTTAATCATCCATAACCTTTCACTACGAACAATTCGCTCTGCTGCCCATGAAGTCCACAAGCATTTTGAATGCAACTAATTGTTCCAAGGAACACACATCACAAACACAGAGCGCTTCAGCATTGTTGTAATTAAACACATTGCTCAATTATGATTAGCTGAGGGCATTAAAGATAAACTCAGAATTTGGAAGAATTACCTTAGTTAACAGCATTTCACAGCTCAGGTGTTAATGATTTTAAGGCACACATACAAACCGACTACAACATGCTTTTGAACACATTACAGAATTAACATGAAGTCAACTCCCTTTGAATGCAATATCTTTCCACCTCATAAAAATACTCAGATTGGTTTCCTCATAGGGCACATGACAAGTTTTAAAATTGCAGAAGTGTTACAAGGTTTTTCTGCATCTTAAACTTCAGCCCTCAATAAAGACGATGAACATCCTGGCACTCATTTCAATTTCTACCCTTACAAATACAACCACTCCCAGTGCATACAAGCCTGGCACTTGTCACAATCAAATGTGGATATGCCATGTTGCGATGTTGTTACCTTGCACCTTTGCCTTAACCAGGTTGAGAGCATCTCCTTTATATCTTTCTCACTCTTTCACTCCTGCTTCTTTTTTGTGTCACTTTAGCTCCCCCAGTCAGGTTTTAGTAATTCTTTGGCTGTGAGACCAGGTTCATGCTACAGACCCTGCTGATAATCCTGCAGGCTGGGCACAAGCAGCTCCTCCCTTTAGGAATGTGTATATGTGTGTATATAGATCTTTCTCTGTCTCACATAATCTAGATTTATTGAGGTAACGGGTATTTCTAGAATCTCCTTGATGCAGTATCAAAGTCCTAAACATACTTCCATGTAAGTACCTTTTTTCCTTTCAGAGTTTGTGGTGAGTTTCTCGCCTAAGTAAAAGCACCATTCCCACGGGAGAGCTTGATGCATCTTTATCCATACACAAGATGGCATTGCTGGCAGATACATTAGTATGTAAAGACGTTAAATCCAGGTTTTATAGATCAAGCTGTTAATGCTCAGCATAAGGCTTTAGAAAATCTATTGGCTTGAACTTCCATCCAAAGTCTAATCTCACAGACAATGTGACAGCTGCCCACACTTAGCTATAACTGTAAATAGACACCTTCACTAGCCTTTTCTTCCTGTCCCCTGCCCAGGGACTTGCTGGGGATATATATGTTTATCCTAATGAACCTGACGAAGTCAATTCCAGAGCCAGGCTCACTGTTCTGTCACATTGTATCAGTGCAGAACACTGAGAAACTTCCATGGCCCAATTATGCTTCATTAAACTAAGCCCATATTCTGTGTGTCAGGGAAAGATATCAAACCACCTCACTCTGGTGTTTCCCAAAGGAGGAAAAGAATAACTTCCTTAAATAGAGAAAAAAAGAGGTTTATTTTGGAAACCTGTGCAGAGAGAGGCACAGGTATTAGTCAATTCTCCAGCAGATCTCAAGTATTGCTTTGCCTCAGTTTCCCAACTGAGTAATAAACATAAAAGCCTTAGCCAAGTCTTTAAAAAGCCAGTGCCGTAGTTATGAAGTTATGCCCTTTAGCTCTGCAGAAAAATGAAAGTAAGATCCTTTACCTCCTACTCAGCAGGTAAAACCACCCTGAATGGTTTGCTCTGAAAGAGGCACCAGCAGCAATGCATCATCTCAGCAGCAAAGGCAAAAAGCCCTCACAGGTACAAAGAGCAGACAGGCCTGCTTTTATCCAGGAATGAAAACAAGCCAGATTCTATTAAACCGAACAGTATTTGAGATACAAGAGGCAACTGACAGAATTCCTTTCTAAGTCAAAGAGCAAAGATTTGAAGACTTTTGTGTTAGACCAGTGTAAACCATTCTGTTTCCAGCACACTGCCCTTGGCTGTATGATTGCTTCCTGCATCTGTCAGAGAAAGATGGAAACAAGACTTTACATAGTTAGGTTCCAGAAGTTCCACCTCAGGAACTCCAGCACACTGTTTTGTCACTCATCTCATCTGAGTGTTAGAGCAGAGCATGATCAGCACAAGATAAAAACCCACTGCAAGCACAGGAAAGACAAGGAACCAGAGCACAGAAGTCAGAACATGTTCAGGCTGTTCCATCCATTCTGTTCTGACCAAACATTTTATCCTCTTCACTACCTGCTACACCCCACCTTCCAATCTGTCATCTCAACTGCTCAGGTTCTCACACCCTAATCCATTTAAAATCAAGCCCATTAGCTCAAGTACAGTCTTAGTGGGAAGGACACAATGGGATATCCTGCACTCACATCAGCCAGCCCACCTCCCTCTCCAGAGAGTAGCAAGACAGATGCTGATTTAACAGAAGGGTGATGGAGGGTAAAGCCTGTCCCCAGAGCTCTCCCCAGCCAGGACAGTCCTGCTATCTCTGCAGCTGCAGACACTTCATTGCTGGGCAGGCTGGTGCTGGAACTGCAATGCAGACCCTGCCTATAGCAGGCTGAGCTCCAAGGTGAACTGCCAGCTCTCACCACTACTGCAGAGAGGAATTGATTCAGCTCTCTGATTCACATCCCTGGTGGAACTCCCCAAGGTGACTCAGTTTCAGTAGGGCTTGGTCCATTGGGACTGAAAATGGGTGGCATTCCTTGGGATGCTGAGCCAGCACCTTTGCTGGGCAGTGAACTCCAGCAAAAGCAGCCACAGACAGATATAGAAGGCTGAAAGGTCAGTATTGTGAAAGATATGGATAGAGAACCTCAGGTCAGGAGTTGGAAGAGAAAGCCATCCAACTCTGAAATATTCATCAGTGAAGTAAAGAATAAGGGGGAGTGGAAGGTGGAAGGAAACAAATAATGAAAACAGAAGAGGGAAAAATTGCTAGAAATTAAGATTGCACAAAATGCACTCACATTGCATCTTTAACATGCCATCTGTCAAAGTCAGCATCTTAGAGCTAAATAAAAAAGAATCTTTCTAAATGCTCTATTCATTATTTAGTCAATTGAAAGAAAAACAACTGCCATTTCAGTAAGTACCAAAATGGATCACTTGTAAAGTCAACAGTAAAGTGGACTGAGAAGGAAAGAAGTATCCCTTCCTAGTAAAACATGGAAGTAAAATGTTTAAGAACCAAGTACTTGATAGAAATATTTGATCCAATAAAACTGATAAACCTAAATGCTGAAAGGAAGTTGGATACCTGCCAAAATACCCTGTGTTAAAAGAAGAATGTTACTACACAGATCTAAAGTTTTTTAATTTGTTGGGAGAAAGGGAAGTAGGAAATCACAAAGGAAATGTGGAGTTGGGCATTATTATCAACCAGTCCTTTCCAGTTCCCAGGGATTTCTGTCCCTGAGTCTCAAACATGCACCAGATACAGCATTAAAATGCTGACATACTCTATCCTTTTAGGAGGTGCATCTTTTCAAGATTCACTCTGGTCTGGAAAACAAAGAATCAAGGAAGCGATCGTATTGAAAGGGAAGAGTACAGAAAACAGGAGATCTGATTTTAGGAGAACAGAGGTATGGATATACCACGGTGCACTACAAATTATTTCTTTATGAAGAAAGGATAGTCACCCCAGTAATAGTAAAGCCCAAGGAAACATTTCTCTCTACACCAAAGAAAGTGAATTTAAGATGTAAAAGCATTTAATAAATTGGAACCAAACCAGCAGAGGCTCTTGAAACGTGGGGTTAGAATTA
>VXAX01005622.1:238113-273563 GCA_013399835.1 Leptocoma aspasia | reverse complement strand
AATTATTAAAATATAAAATAATTTAATTAAATTAATATTTAATTAAAATATTTTAATTTAACAATAAGCAAAATTTGCTTATTGAGTGTACACAAGTATGTACTGCTAGCAAGTACTGTAGTACACAAGAAGTCTATTCAGGTGAGCAGGTACCTTTATGTATGTGCACTAGCTCTACACAAGTCCCTGTGTGCTCACACAGGCTGGGCACACCCAGAGACATAGCTTTAGATACACAGCTCTCTGCATCCGACTGCTGTCCCACCTGGAAAAAGTATATGTATGTGTGTGTGCCATTACCTAGCTCTCTGTGTACACCCTGTACTTGTAAGGAGAATAATTTGCCTCTACGTATGTTTGCCAAAAGTTTATGTAAACCTGTATACAGTGATTTGCATCAGATTTAATAGTGTTTAAGTTTCCATTAAATCCCTATAAACAGGACTATCTACAGTCACTGTGACACACTGCTGTTCTAGCCCACATTCCCAAAAAACTGCTGCCATCAAAACGGGATGCTAGGCCAAGTGCTAAACCTCTCTGTAATGCTTCCTAAGCCGTGCAGTTCCCTTCTGTCAGCAGTAGTAATTACTTTAAGACTCAATTAAATATATGAAGCAGTGTTACGTACATTATCTTCAGTTTAAACCCCTCAGCAGAGAAGTCCCTTTCAGGAATGGCTAACCACTGAATTGACTGTATGAACCAGAGCAAGAGTGGACTCATGTCAACAAAATTAAAGGCCTGGTGAAAGAACCCAAAGAATAGACTGTAACATCCAGAGCGGGTAAGAGATTGCCAAAGAAACTTGAAGATGTCTGAAAAGTAAAGTCAAGCTTCCACCAGCCAGCTTGAAGATTGTTTTAACTAACACTTTTGGTGGGGAGTTTGAACTGTACTGTTTATTGATGTAATTGTCCTGTTTTAATAGATAAGAATTACAAGCATCTGTTGAGGGGAGGTACACAGGGAACCATAAGAGGTATTGGGCAGTTTCCTTAAGAACCAACAACTAAAGTAAAACAAGAAATAGAGGGCAAGACAGGGTTGGCCCACTGAGAAGATTATAGCCCTGCTGTGGGCAGCAATCCTGTAGGCATGGTAAAGTGAGAACAAGGAGGCCATACTGCATCTCTATCATTCCTCAGTTGTCTCAATACAACAGAGATTAAAGGGCAAAACCGAGTTGGCCTCTATACTCGCCACTAAGATGCACCTAGATGAGAGTAAAAAGGCCATACTGGAGCTCTGTGGTCCTATTTTGTCCATTCCGCATAATTGTGTCTAAAGAAAACCTAAGATATTTTTTTCCTCTTCCCACTGTCCTTACCCACACCAACAGATGCTAGTAATTTTTTTTTTTTTGAGAAGGGTAAATTATGAGAATTAAAAATGAGTTAATTGTTCGAACCAAATGACTTACAGAAAAGGGGAATTTGTTATAGATGAGAAATGTAATAGGCAGCACTCACAATTAAGAGATAGGTATTATGTGGATGTTAAAATGTATAGTGATGTTATTGTAATATGTCCTCCCATAGTCCTCCTTCCCCTCCCCCTTGTAATAGCCTCAGGAGTCAGGGCATTTGGAGAGGGCCAGATTACTACCAAGAGGCACAGTATAATAACACCTGACCCCCAATCAAGATGTAAGAAAGTAATCTCCACCAATGGACGGCAGAGAAGGAGCTGGCTGGCAAAACTTTGGGAAGGGCTAAAGATATAAAATGCAGAGCATCCATTTTGTAGATGAGCACGTGGCTGATAGTCACGGAGACTTCCAGCGCTGCGATTTTTCCANGTCCTCCCATAGTCCTCCTTCCCCTCCCCCTTGTAATAGCCTCAGGAGTCAGGGCATTTGGAGAGGGCCAGATTACTACCAAGAGGCACAGTATAATAACACCTGACCTCCAATCAAGATGTAAGAAAGTAATCTCCACCAATGGACGGCAGAGAAGGAGCTGGCTGGCAAAACTTTGGGAAGGGCTAAAGATATAAAATGCAGAGCATCCATTTTGTAGATGAGCACGTGGCTGATAGTCACGGAGACTTCCAGCGCTGCGATTTTTCCATATTCAGTCTTTTGTTGTATTTTTGATAAAGTTTAATAAACTCTTTAAAATGAAAACAGTGAGAGTCATTTCTCACAAGCATCACCTCCTTTGTGCACTGTGGTTCCCATTAGAAGATGCAACAAAGGCAGCAGGAGTGACAGCTGAGAGCAGTGAAGCATGATCCACTGGGAAGGAAAACAGAGCAGATAAGTGTGAACAGGAAGATGTAGAGCAACACAAGACTAACTGCTAATGTTTTCCAGATAGTGAAACCCATGTCTGAATACATCTAGAAAAGAGGTTGCTCTGGAACAATCACTACAGCATCATTTCACAAAAAAGAAAAGTTAGAATTGGTAGCTGCAAAAACCACTCGTAATTCACTTTAAAGACAAAGTGCCTGGGGATTAACTGTGGACTAATCCAACCACAATTGTTGTCATCAATGCAAGGATTCTGCTGAATTGCTGGGTATTGCTGCCCTGTTATTTTTCAGATAGATTCAGCTTCTTGCCCTTAATCCTTTAGTTTTCAGTTCAGGTATGATGATCGCACTCAGTCATGATCAGGCAGGTTGGGTGTCTGTAAAAATTGTGCTGCAGTGCTGGAGTAGTTCTGCAGGCTGATGATACTGTTGGTATGATCACAGAAAGTGGCAATCCACTTCTGCTGCTGGAGTGTAAGGGCTTTAGGCAGCCCTGCTAGGAGATGGTTACAGACACCAGACAAACAGCTTAAGGGATAAACAGTCCACATCTAAATACAGTGCATGAGAAAATACAAGTCAGTAGTACAGTTATTTGGGTAATAATAATATTATGTAATTCACCTGACTGGGCTGCATCTAACATCTGCGCATACAAACACTTACACGACCATGTCTGTCAGGCAGGCAGCAGGGTACAATCTCTTCTCCACACAAGCAACCTAGACTGGCCAGTGGCCTTGTGGAATTCAAATTCCACAGCTGGACTGTCCTTTTTACCATCAAGCCGCAGAAGTACTATTTGCCTGGTTAACCAAACATTACACTCACCTGTGCTCCCTCTCTGTCCCAGCTCTGTCTCTGGAGCGCACAGGGCCCTGTAAATCTGTACAAGGCAGTACTGCCCCACATTCCTGTGTAGGCACAGGCCTGGAAGTACTGTAAAAGGCAGGAAGAGCCTCATGCCCTCCTCCTTGTATGCAGTGTCTTGAGAAACTACGTATTGGGCATATCAGCCTTACAGGCACCCAGTTGACAAACGTCAAACTGATGGCTCATGCATGGAAGTCACACATAGAATGCAAAATGAATGCATGGGGTAATATCCTGAACAGACATGAGAAAACAGGTAGAGGCTTAGAAGCAGGAAAAAATCTTTGTTTAACCCAAGAATGACCACAAACAGTGCTGACAGTGATCACACCCATTTATACCAGCCTTATGGTACACTATGTTAAGGACTAAGAAAAAGTCAAATAAACCAAGACAGCAGTGGTATGGAAGAAAAAGAAACAACTTGAAAGAAAGCATGAAGACAATATTAAATTATCAAGGAAGTTGTACTGGTAATGATTTTTATTGTTTTTTAAAGAAATACAAATCTTCTAACAGTGCCTAAATTAGTGAACAATTGAAGTACCACTTGGCCACAGGCCTCTGAAAGACTGTTTCAGCTTCTCAAGGTGTAAGTCACATCTTAAAGGTGAAAAATAATTGAAACTGGAAACATCAGTGGACGCACCCAATCTCAAAAGTCTCACGCTCCTTCTTTTTTATTTAAATAAAATTAATTTAAAATAATTAAATTCAATAACAAATAAATAAATAAATAAATAACAAAACAAATTAAATTCAAACTAATTAAAATAATTATCTTTAAATAAATTTTAAATTAACATTTTCAGCTGCCTAGTTGTTTGTATGAATATATTCTACTCTCTTGCACTGTGGATGTAGAAGTACACTTAAGGAGCCTTTCAACATATTTGGAGTTAGTATTTTTTTTAACTGAACTGCAAGACTGATTAATTAACATTTACATTCTCATACCTTTTACTGGGTTGAGAAAGCTTTAACTGTAAACTGCGCACTTAAACTGTCTGCTATGCTATTTTNAGAGGCTTAGAAGCAGGAAAAAATCTTTGTTTAACCCAAGAATGACCACAAACAGTGCTGACAGTGATCACACCCATTTATACCAGCCTTATGGTACACTATGTTAAGGACTAAGAAAAAGTCAAATAAACCAAGACAGCAGTGGTATGGAAGAAAAAGAAACAACTTGAAAGAAAGCATGAAGACAATATTAAATTATCAAGGAAGTTGTACTGGTAATGATTTTTATTGTTTTTTAAAGAAATACAAATCTTCTAACAGTGCCTAAATTAGTGAACAATTGAAGTACCACTTGGCCACAGGCCTCTGAAAGACTGTTTCAGCTTCTCAAGGTGTAAGTCACATCTTAAAGGTGAAAAATAATTGAAACTGGAAACATCAGTGGACGCACCCAATCTCAAAAGTCTCACGCTCCTTCTTTTTTATTTAAATAAAATTAATTTAAAATAATTAAATTCAATAACAAATAAATAAATAAATAAATAACAAAACAAATTAAATTCAAACTAATTAAAATAATTATCTTTAAATAAATTTTAAATTAACATTTTCAGCTGCCTAGTTGTTTGTATGAATATATTCTACTCTCTTGCACTGTGGATGTAGAAGTACACTTAAGGAGCCTTTCAACATATTTGGAGTTAGTATTTTTTTTAACTGAACTGCAAGACTGATTAATTAACATTTACATTCTCATACCTTTTACTGGGTTGAGAAAGCTTTAACTGTAAACTGCGCACTTAAACTGTCTGCTATGCTATTTTAAACCCACAGACAACTTACATGAGGTCCGTTGTTTCAAACTTTGTTTTGAACTTGACTGTATTTTTAAGTATCAACTGCACACTACTGTAAAAAAACCAAGTCAATCAAAAAACAGGCTGGCAAGTAAACACTGAAAACAACACAATTCCCTCTTATTTTTCCACTTCTAGGTGCCCAGCATGAGGAAGAATGTCAGGAGGTTGTTGCATCACCTTCTTCCTCATCTTTATTGTTGATACGCTGCTGGTTCTCGTGGCTGATGTTTCAACAACCTAAACTAGCTAAAACAAATCAAAATTAATAGAATATTTAGTACCAAGTGTACCTGTTCTTCCACAAGCTACAAAGGAAAGACAGTACTGTGATGATACACCGTGCACAGCCTTTCCTCTACCACAAAACCAGCAAGCAATGCATGAACAACTACCTCTGTCATATTACTTGGCATGCTCAGTCAGTTTTTTTCCTGCCAAAGGAATACGGTCCCAAAGCTGCAGCAACTGCTCTCCAACTTGTGGTTCCAGCTCCTAGAAATGATCAGGATATCAGGGAAGTCACCTGCACTGCTACTATTGAGCATGCAGAAACTATTTATTACTGAATTGTTAGATGAGGTTGCTGGTTATTGCTTTCAACCTTTCCAGAAGAGTTCATCTATTTTGCTATTGGGACAAACATTAGAACTCCCAGCAGAGCAAGGTTTTCTTACTTGGGCTCAGCAGGAGATGAAAACTTTCACGAGCCACCCTGGCCTACAGCCTGTTTGGGTGTTTTCACTGACAGTGAGTTGTCAGTTCTCACAAAGATAATTCCCAGTGAACACCCTACCACCCTACACAAGAACAGATGCACCAGATACTTCATCCCTCTCGCAGATCAGTCACTTACTAACTAAAGATCATTATTTTCCATATCTTTTAAGTTGAATTCCATCAAGTGTAGTGGAGAATGTGGAAAGAGAGGTCACAAAAAATACAGTGGCCGTCCTTTCCTTGCACTTCTCCTTTCCTCCAGTTTCTTACAGCTGGAGAGAGGTTTTGAAGAAGAGAAAGTGATACAAAAACTTTAGCTCTTGAGTCATCAAGGAGATGTTTAGGGAGGGGATGGGGAGAGGGCAGAAACTGCCACACAGAATTTTGTGCCAATTCTTTGGCTTTTTGTAGTTGCATCTAGAGCTTTAAAAAATACAAGAACTGTCTTAAGCTTTACTCTACCTTAAACCTCATTATTCTCTTCAGGCTTTACAGAAAAAAAACTTACAATTTTGTACAGTTATTTGGGTGTGACAGACTATCTAAGAGAACGCATCTCAACCAAACAGGGCACAAACCTCCAGAACTAAATTACAAGCTAAAAAACAAACCAAACAACTTTTTTTTTGGAAGCATCCACCTTTAAATAATTTTTTAAATACATAAGCAAGAAACTGTTTTGATTTTATCAAAATATATCCATTACTTCAGCAGTAACTCTGCATTAGCTGAAGGTACAATACACTAATGAACTGTGAATTCAGATTAGCAGATACACAAACAAGTGGAGATAAATGTCAAGGTTGAACAAGCTAATAAAAATACACAATTTTACCAAATAAAGGAAACTTCACAAGAGAGTAACATTACCTGGCCATCTCTACTTATCTGTACTTTCTTACTGTCATTCCACGGGTTGAGCAAATGGTGTGCAAACTGAAAAGGAATGCTTTCTTTTCGGATCCAGTCCACCTTAAATACACCTCCAAAACCAGCAGATCCCCAGTCTTGACTTTTCTCACACCCGATGGCTGAACCCATTCTAGCAAAACCCTGGGACAAAAATTGAAATATGAAAGAACAGATATAATGAGACCATATCTGTCGATGGTGGAATGAGATAAATAATCAAACTTCCTATGAAACTTTCAAAGTAGTTTCAAAGTGATTCAGACACTCTCCACCATGAAGCTAGAGCTTCCAAAATGTTTACATCTAGAAAGTTAGAAGAATCACTTCTTTTTCCCCTTCAAATATGCCTTGTAGGGCTTGACCATAAGGAACGTCTCTCAATGACAAAATTATCACTAAAGATTTTTTGAGCTTTGTAACAGATTAAAAAGCTGTTGCATAACCACCTGACAGGAAGGAAATTGAGATGAATATTCTACTACGGTACAGTCCATTAGATATTCATATTCCTTGTTACTTAGAGGTAATTTTTGCAGAAATCCATTTGTTCCTTCTCATGTTCCCTCTCTGTTAACAAACTTTCACACAGAATTAAGAAAGTGTAGCTGTTCTTCAAAGAAAGAAGTCAAAGTTGCTTTTATTTCTTTCTTTAGTGAAGCTGGACAAAATTCCAACACAAGTATTCAAAAAGAAAATTAATTAAACCCCCAACCTGAGACAGCATCTAACTTACTTAAGGACACCCCAATTTTCCCACACAGCAAACAAACTGAAAGTAAACCCAACCCCCCCACACACTATGTATCAACTATTCAGGTGGATTTATGCCATTTAGGACTTATCAGTCCAAAAGACGCAGTTCACTGTGTAAATTACCAGCACACACTGCTGTTGTAAGACAAGCAGTCCTAGATAGCTCCAGCCAGACTTAAATGAGCATTAATAAAAGGAAGAGAGGAAAAAATAAATGTGGAATAGAAAGAGACAGCTGGGACAAGAGAAGATTAATAGGGAAGTTAATCTTACATTCCCATGAGGGTGCAGTGCACTGTCAAAACTGGAAGGGCAGGGCAAGGTAAACCACCTACACTCCTGATTTGAGGGTGTCTTCCCTTCCCCACTTCCTTGTCTGAGAGGACCAGTGCAACAGCCCATTTTCAGTCTCAATTGACTTGCTGAAAATTACTTTCCAGTATTACATCTGCATTTGCCAAACCATCGTATGTAGTATGTCACTGCAGTCCTTCAGTGGTATTGCCAAGACAGCTGTGTTTTGGTTGGTTCATTAGATTTTAAGTTCAGCTGACTTTTACAAATAACTTATCTATGAAGAAGTAAGTTGAACTTTCTTTAGTTGGAACAACTGAATTTAGCTGGCTCATAGCTAACCTGCAACTCTGCACTATCAGGTCAAGTTTTTACTTCAAACTGACCACAGATTTGACCAACAAACAGTTGACAAGTATCTCACTGCATATGAAGTTAAGACACAGCTCTGGAAGAATCACAGCCAGCTTCCTAACTGGAAGTGAATAAAAACAGTTTTTACAAAACTTTCAATAAAGAAATTTATTAGTTTCTTGGCTTTAGAAAGCTGTGACTTGACTGTAACTGCTTGCTCATTTACAATACACATTTTGGCATGCAAACAGTAGAAATCTCCTACTTTGTTAGGATTTTTTTTTCTGGTTGTTGTTGTTTTAGATGATTAATGTGGGGTACAAACATTTTTCTGACTCACAATGTTTGGAGAAAATTCCATCTCAGCTTTTAAGGGACAAGCATATTTCAGAGAATGAAATACTCTTTCTTCAGCAAGCACAGGCATTCGCACATTGCTCTGTTTCTCAGAAAGTCAGAAGTCATAAGCAAAGCCACCCACACTACACACAGTCATTTGCTGTAAACTATCCTAAACTGTATCTCCTAAACTATCAACCACTGCTATTATTTTGTTTTAGATTAAGATTCACCTGAAAGCATCCAGACCCTTGAACAGAAAATATTAAGTAAACCACACTGCTCTCCCAAAAGGCTCCATTCAGTTTCCGTTCATTACTTGGCGTAGTGGACCATATTCCCTTCTGTTGAGAAATATCAATGTTTTGCAAGTTGCTGCTTTTCATTATAAAGTACCGAACTGGCATGTTTTGTCTTGGTGAAGGGGATTTGCAACCCTGGAAAAAATAAATTAAATTAATAAATGTAATAAAATAAAACAGGCTTTATTTCTGAAGTTTTACACACATGAGGACAGAAATCCCTTGACTATGCTCCTCCCTTCCTCCTCTAGGTTCTAGAAGAAGTATAAAATCTATCAGCTGGTCCTGTCTGAAATGGCTTTGAAATGTATTTCACATCTATTTTACATTTTTAAAGCACTTTTCAAAATAGTAATTAATCCATGAGGGGCAGAAAACAAGTAGAGCAGAATAGGATTAAAAAGTCTAATGATTAATTATAATTGGTTTAAATCTGACACACCTTGAGATGATACCAAAATTAATCATCCTGGACTGCAGCCTACAGCACACTACTCGCATTTCTACCTTCAGGAAACGTGTTTTCTTCCTTTTACACTGTCGTAATTTAAAAGCTGAAAGATTCAAGAGGAATTACTAAATCCTCCAATGAGTCCATGATGTTTCCTTTCAGTGATCTCTTTAGTGTTACTGCAGTCTACTATTCAAGTATATAGGGACAACTATGACAATAATCTCATTAAAAATGTGTGCTTTGTTTAAATAACAATTGCAAAAAACCCCAAGCAGTCATAGTAAGGCAGATAACACAGAATCAGTATCAATGTATGCTATTACAGAAACAGAGAAAGGCAGAATCCAAAAACTTCAGAAGTGTGCATATAATACACTAATTTAGTTGAAAAAAATTAATACACCTTCATCGTTTATTAGAACAAGTTTAAAAAAAAATTTCATTTTTTTTACTTTGAATAGCTTTACCTCAGCAGTCAACAAATTATTTTTGCAGTATTAAACTAGTGAAACAAGGATATTTAGTCTAGATTTTAAGTTCCAGAAGGAAGTATTATGCAGCTGTTTTAAACAAAAAGTTAAGTTAGGTTCCTAATTTATCAGTAAAATACCTCATTGCAGAATGATATCAGCAAGAAATTCTATTACTTTTGAAGAGCAGTATGTTTGAGAACTCTACCTTTCCAGATACTGGAGAAGAAGGACTAGCACAGGGGCTGGGATAGCTACTGCTGTCTGCAGGCTTCACTGAGGACTGAGCTGATCTGTCATCTGATCGTTTGGAGAGCAAAATGTCTTTTTCTTTGTACTTCTTTGGCTGGTGCAGTGCAGGAGATGTAGATTTCACTGAAACCCTAAAAAGGACATACCTTAAGTTTCACAAGCAGTCACTGAACATTTTACATCGACCTGTCAGCCCACTGCATGACCACATGTATTACAACAACCACAAAATATATTAAATCCTAACTGAAAAACCCATGCATTGTTTTTTAATGCTACTGTTAAATCTCTTCTGCTACTTCTCAAACATCACAATTCATGGACAACATTCCTAACTGCTCTTTCAAACAGCAGGCCCATGTATGAAATACTTAATGGGATTACAATTCAGCATACAACAGTATAACAACTTTCAACTGTATTTCTACTCTTTCCACCTCCTTATTACTAGCAGAAATTTAAGTGATGCTTGTATACATAAATTGCAACCTACAGTGAGAAAACCTCAACATCTTACTTTTCAACATTAGAGGAGTCAGACAATTCAGTTTCTGTTGAGCTTTTTTTACTGTTGGTTGACTTCCATGTAGACGCCAAAGGAAGTTCTTCACAAGTCACAGGTCTTGGTCTCTGGCCAATTCCTGAAGGCTGCTGCAGACCTGCAGACTGTTCTTCAGCACTCAGAACAGCTGTAATTGCCCTTACAGTTGTTTCATCAACCTGAGACCATGGTTTAGAAGGAGCTCGCATACGACGCAGGAACAAACTGTGCCACTTCTGCCTGAGCTGCAACAGCATGCCAGCAGCCTGTAATGAATTCCAATTCTGTTATACTGATGAAAAGTAGATCAGACAGGTAAGAGGACCCTATCTTTTTTCTATCAGGCAGCACCTGGCATTCTGATATAAACAGGGTCCAAAATGAAAGGCAAGACTAAGGTCTTGGGGAGGGGGAATAATCCATATTTAAACTAAGATGTTAATTTACTTTCTTTTCCTTGGGTGCAAGGTAATTTTTGAAACATTTAATTTAGCTCTGTACTAAACTTAGCACTGTATTATAAATCCACAGACCTTTTTTTCCTTTTCATCTTTCTAGAAAACCCAATCCTTTCATGCTTTATGCCCTTCCTCTCAAATCAGTCTCTATTCATGTACTCTTCAGTCATACTTGAGGGAAAAGATGTGATGACTAAATTTAGAAGACCATAGTCTAATTGCCATGTTATCAGAAATGCTTCCATTAAAATAAATTTTTAAAAATCACTCTTTTGAACATGTCTAGGAGAGATAGTATTATTATTAGAGCTAGTAAAGTCATGTGTTTCATGACCCATAAACTACCTCCTACCTCAGCCACAGTTCCTCAATGACCTCAAGACTTCTATTTCAAAGAGGTTTATATTTATCCTTCCAAAATCTGACAGAAACTTACTTTCAGCAGCTCCAGCTTCAAGTGCTCCTTTTTTGATCCAATTTTGGTTATCCTCTCATAAAAAGAAAGAAAACCACAAAATGCCAATGTGACTGTTCTCTCAGCTCCTGTTCAGATTTTGGTTATGCCAGCTCATGCTATGGCCTGATGGAGCACCATGCAGGCAGGACAGGAGGCCAGAAGGAGCAGAAGGGCCATTATGCAGCCACTGTCCCCTGCAGCTAGCTGTCTCTTGCAGCCATTGTCTTTTGTCTGGCAGTCTCTTCAGATTCTGCTGACTTGTGGAAAGGGACAAAACTGCCGAGCTCAGACGTATAAAACATCATACTGCCCAGAAAGTTTTTGAAGCAGATCCAACAGCATCTGGACTGCTGAGGCTTTCGTGCTCCCTTGTGTGATAGACAGGACACCCAGACCAAGATGGAGGAAGAGGTATGAGCACTCTCACTGTTGACTTAGGTGACTAATTTTTTTTTCTTTTTGCTCACAGATAAAAGAATTGAAAGGTATGGGTGATAGGTTATGAAACCTTTTAACTTGGATGTTGAATACATGAATTCACAAAACAGACAACTCTGGGCCAAAGGGGATTGAAGCCCTTTAATTCTTAATGAGCTCATGGAGTAAAGGTTAAATCACAGAGTACGTAGTTTGAGAGACCCAAACGGACCATGACATTCTTAGAAAAAATTCTTGGCTACTCAAATGTTACAAAAACCTTTTCACATATTTTTACACTTCTTCTACATGAAGCAAACCCAGGAGTGATTTCTTACTTACTTCAGGGTCCAGTTTGAGATGGAGCCATTCATCCAGCTTCAGTAGTGCCAGATTAGCAGTTGTTTTGTCCTCCATCTCACTGTCACTGCTATCATTAGATACCCCTCCCCCTGAATTAAAGACGAAAAGTGCATTAGCATTTCTCTATTATTTCTACTTATTTACAGAAAACCAAACACTACTGTATTACCAGCAATAAATATTTTTCCTTCTAAAATTGACTTTATAATGTAAACATTTGTAAAACTACCTCTTCTTTTCTGCAAATACACTGAAAAGTCATTGCTCCAGATAGCAGCTATCAAGTAGCCAGACCTGCTGAAGGTCCTACTATGTAAAAACCTGTACTGATATGATCTGACTCAACTCATGTACCTTCACCAGTATTCACAAGCCACTATCCAACTTTCGACTAAAGCCGTTTGCAAAACCACACGTGGCTCTATTTCCCAGTAAAACAGCAGATTTAAAGACTTAGTAAGAAAAGAAGTATATATACACATATGGCTATTAACTAGGAATCCTTACTTTCCTAAAGTGCAATTCAATCAGCATAAACACCATTCTAAGGTTAACAGTTTAAAAGCAAGACAGGAAAGCTTCATAAATAAGTTGGACTTTTAGTTTGATTCAAACTATGAGAACTAGCAGCGGTTATTTTTGCTTCCATTCCAACAGGACTCAATTTAAATAAGAAAAACAAGGAAATTTCTATATATTCTCTCTTACTCTACAGTTAATAGTACAGTTAATTATTAAAAATTATCAGTAGAACAGATCTTGAAAATTCGTGTGTCAGCTAGAAGCAACATGACTTGTTTGCCCTATTGATTGTTTCTAGATTATTCAGTTTGAATAATTTAGTTCAATGTATCAAATAAAGTAGTCTGTAGAAGAAGAACATACATATTACACTTCTCGGTACCAGTATTATCATTAGACATTGTGGCTGCATTCTTTCCTTACATACTATGCTGTAATTTCTGAGACCCCAGAACTGTGTCATTTATGGCCTTGAATATGTAAGGAATCACAAAACTGAGAGATTTGTTACAGAACCTACAAACTATTCCTACCTACAGGAATTATAACACTGTTGTTTTCAGAATCAGCCAATATATGTATTAAATATTACTGAAAAATAAGCTTTCCACATCACACACTAATGTATGCCAATGGAAGCATTCCAAATCCAGACTCCAGTGTACCTCGAAAGGATGAAGATGCCTGCAAGGCATTACTTGGCAGTCTGGCTGGTCCACAGAAGAGGGACACGGTGACAGGTGTCACAACAGAGCAGCACCTGATGTTTGCTGTCTTGTGAGCTCTCGTCATTTCATCATATATAAGCCAGTCTGTAGGGAGGGCCTGGACGGCTGCAGCTTGTCCGTTTGCTGGGGCAATCTGCAAGAGCAGGTAAGACTAGCCTATTATACTCTCTACCTGTAATTAACATAAATTTTAATGTATTTCTCATTTTATCCAGAGACATTGTGGATGCCTCAACCTGGCAGTGTTCAAGGCCAGGCTGGGTGGGGGTCTGAGCAACCTGGATTAGTGGAAGGTGTCCTTGCCCATGGCAGGGGGCTGGAATGAGATAAACTTTAAGGTCCCTTCCAACCCAAACCATTCTATGATTCTGCATTTTGAGAAATAAATATATGTATAATTATATCCATATAAAAATATATATGCAAATAAAAAAGCATGAGAGAATTCAACCAGATTCACAAATTATCCTATCATTATAAAACAAAATATTTTGCTTTAAAAAGAAATGTTTAAAAAAAGTTCCAGAGAAGAACTTCTTGCTTTTAAGAGTAGGGATCATTATATCTTTAAAACAATTTTATAACGGGTGTGGTTTCTTGCCATTTTGCCTTGTTCTATCTAGAGAAAGGACTAACTGAAACAACGGAAAAATTAATCAACTCCAATTCTATCAGCTGGGTAGAACAGTATTTTCTAAAGCTGTAGTGTTAAATGCCCATACTGCTTTAAAGTACTGACAACTAGGAAAAGACATTTCTAAAATGTGGTAGATTTTAGTGCTCTTTTTTGTGAACAATAAATTCCAAGTGATTTTACCTTTTTATACTGAGATTGACCAAGAACAGAGGTAGGATGAAATCGCACTTTCTTCTCCTTTGGTGCAGTTAAAACCAGGCTCTCTCTGTCTACATGCACAAGATTGGGATACATCCCGGCCACTAAGGCAGCTTTAATTACAGCCCAGTTCTCAGAGTTAGTATTAACATCTCTAATATCAGCTCCTCCTCTGGCTCTCACAAAACCTGACAAAAAACCAGGACAAAACGGTGCCATGTTAGCTTGTGTTTGGTTCTTAAAAGGAGTTAGAAACTAAAGGTGAAATAAACTACTTATTTGTTGCATTTTGCACCACTGCCAACCTTAACAGCACTAAGAAGAAACCATTACACTGAAATCCTTCCTGGTAAGCGGTTTCATACTAACACAGAATACAACTGTTTTCTACAATATAAAGACATTTCCTACAGGAATAATTTATTACAACATCAAGATCCAGAGAAAGTCATCTCAACAGTGAAATGCAGTGGCATGTGGAGATGAGGGTCCTTTCAGTTAGATCAGCCACACTTCCTCATCTACACCACACCCTGCACGAATGTGTACATGGAAGTGTATTTCAAATTAAGTAAGAAAATTATACCAGTGAACATGATTTTTGTTACAATTTCTGTATGTTTGACTTCAAAACAACATTACAATTTTTTCCAAGTTCTTTACCTGAGGCTCTAAGCTGGCCAAGCAACTGTGTTCTCATTCCTACGATGATTTCCATTGTGGCTTGGGACAGGAAGTTCTTTTCACAGAACGCTCTCTCCCAGCCATCACTGCGTGCCTTCTGCCATGCCTGAAAACGTTTTCACATTTCCCTATTAATTTGATAGGCTAAAACTAGAAACTGCATTTTTAAAAAAAATTACATTTATGTCAATAAAATGAATGCAAAACCCACTCTAAAAGTAAATGTATCAAACCAGATTCTTTTTTTTTTTGTTCAAGAATTAGATTCTCTTTACCTGTTCACTACAATGATCATTATGTCAAGTTAAAATGATTAATTTGATAAAGATCATTACATTAAGATCATGATTTGAAGTTCTCAGTGTAGTATGATGTAAAGAAGCACATTGTTGGAACATTCAGAATTTTGTAAGGTTTGAAAATATCAACAAAACATACCACAAAAGATGTTCCCTCACAAATTTATGAGTCCAATACACAGGAAGGCCACTAGGCAAAAATAAAGTCTTCTCCAAGGACTTAATCACAGTCCACTACTCTACATCCAAGTAGAATGATACATTATTTGCCTTGATTGGGTGATCTACTGTGATTAGTACTCTCTGAAATGAAATACTACCTGGAAAGCCCTGAGCAGGGCCATGTGGTCACTGAACGTCCCTGCAGCAAAACGCTTCCTGCACAGCATGGCTGCACGCTTTTGGGAGGCCACCGTGGGCAGCACAAAAGGGTCTTGGCAGGCAAGAGCACAGGCAATGGTCAGAACAGGATCCAGGCACTTCAGAACTACAGCATACAACACCATTTTACCAAGGTGTGGCTCTACAGGTAATTCAGTGAGGTGATAACCAAGCTCAGTGAGATCTTCCCAAGAGTCCATGGCATCTATGGTCTGTTTATAAACAAACAAATAAACAAACAAACAAAGGAGAGGGGGACAGGGACAGCGGACAAAATCAATTTACCTTGAAAGCAGAAAGAATGTGAATACTGGACATTAACTAGACTTGTTCCCAACACTTAAAAAGCAAGTCAAACTATTAACAGAGACAAGACTTTGAAGCACTCTCTTCTCTTGACATGGAAAAACACATCCCCACACACAAAATGAAAACACACAACAGAAATTCAAAACATCCTTAAGTAACTAAAAACAGCTTCAGTACAAACTAAAGTCAGTAGGACAGACTGCCACACCACAAATTTGGGATCAAACAGAATTATCATCTAAACCTATTCCTTTTCTGACCTTAAGCATATGCACAGCATTTCTCACGGTTACAGCAGGCGGAGGATCAGGAGCTTTCATAAGAAAGTCTACAATTGGACAATTAATTGGAGCCAGAAGTTTTGTGTACAAACAAATCTCCTGCAAGTTAAAAGGCAGAACAAAAAAGATTACCAAGACTTGGAAACAACCCCCAAACAAATGATTTATTGCAATTAATAGTACGGTTTGATGACATTACATTTTTTAAAGTTATAATCTCTAACTGAACATGCACCTGAAGCGGCATTCTTAGAAGTTCTGGAGATTGAAATTCCAACATATTCTGAAATCGAAGCCTGCTGAAGAGACGAAAACAGACTCCAGGCTGACAGCGTCCAGCCCTTGAAAATAAAATACTTTTATTATTATGTGTGAAAATTAGGATTTCTTCCTAAAAACAAAGCCAAAAGCCAACAAACAGACACAGAAACTTAGAATGGAGAAGCAGTTCTATGAAGAAAGTGTTGTAAGTCACACACAAAGTGAGAGTTTTCCAATAATGGATTATTTTTCAGACCATGACAATTTTTTACTGTAATTTTAATCCTACACTAAGAAATCTGGAGAAAGAAAAACAAGGCTTATCTAATGTAAAGTGCTGTGGGTTTTTTGCTAACCTAAGACCAGTCCAAATTTCAGGCATCCTTTGTTGTAAGGAATCTAAGTTGCAAACTTCACTTCTTCCCCTCACATCCCCCAAACAGAAGTGACCCTTGGATTAGAAGGTTAATAGTAAGAATAAAGATTAAATAACTTGTGAGTGAATGAACAGAGACAGCAAATTCTCACATTCATGCACACGTGCGTGTAGCTTAATGCCAATATGATTGATTAAACAGGCATTTGTTGCTACATAAACTTCTGAGCCCTCACCCACAGTGTTGGGAAAAATATGATTATGGCCTGTTAAGACATTGATAGCTTGGAGAAAGTGAAAGAGGCAGCCCTCTGCCCACAGATGAGATGTGAAAACACCCCACTGGACACTGTGACTGCGGTGCGACATGGGAGAAAGAGGAAGGAGAACAAATTAATGGGGGGAAAACAACCTAGACCTTTGGGAAATTCCTGAGCATCACTTTTCTACAACTTGGGAAATGATTCCCAGGAAATACATACTGACTCCTGCTCATCCTCAGAGAACGAGTGTTGGCCATTGTCCAACACGACACTGGACTAGGCTAGAAACAGTAATTATGTTGTGTGCATTATTCTTAACATACAGGACGGTGGATATCTGTAAAATGGAAACCAGTATGAGGCATTTATTACCTGCCTTTTCTCTGGATAGCACTGGCTTTTGAAATCCACCCCATTTTTAGCATTGTAACACGACTCAGTGCATCAAAAGACTTCTATAAAAACAAAGAAAGGAATATAAACTGAAAACTGAATAGGGTACATGAAATAGAAGTTACTAGTTACTTAGATTACCAACATAAGTTTTCTAAAAAGTATGAAACAGTAATATATACAGCAGCTTCTGGCACAAAGGTATCTTCTCAGTTTCAAGTGAATTTATGATGTGTCACCTTTGTAGTATCTTTCTGCTACATAGTTTCTGAAATCAAACATTTTCTAGTCAATAAGTAATTGCAAGTTAGTAAAAAGTATGTCAGATCTGTGTTCTGAGATATCACAAAACAAGCAAAAACACATTATTATGCTGAATAAAGTTTTCCTTTTTTTCTCACTTGGAAATTACCTACTTATTTTCTTAGATTGATGTAAATGTACAAAAAAAAAAGTTTTATAATGCCTTCAGAAATTTGGTGTGCACATCACCTATGAAATCAAATTTCATTTTCAAAGCCATGCACTAGGTCTTAAATTGCCTCATTATGTCACCTCACTTTTCTTGAACAAATAATTAGGAATGGGCACTCAACGCACCAAAAAAAGTGCTTAAAAACTTAATGAATTATTTTTGTACTTGATACAACAGTAGGACAAAAGGAACTCCCAGTGTTCTCTATGTCTCAGGAAGGTGGTGGTCTAAACTGACTTGTTTTAAAAATCCAACAGAAATACTAAATTACAAAAGAAAAAGATACATTAATACATCAACCTACATTAGATTTACAAGGTTTTTAGACTGCTAGCTATTTACAGTATTTGTCTTAAAACAAATGGATGTTGAAACTTTTCAGTGAGGTCTGTTGTCTGACAGGCACTAGCTCTAAGTCTACTGTAAAGTAAAAAAAAAAGTTCTCCAAAATTTATGCACTGTGTGTTTTAGAATCGCGCTAGGAAAATTTAAGGCAGTCATACCTCTTTCACCTTGCCTGAGTCAATAACAAATACAACATCATTGACTGTTATGCTGGTTTCTGCAATATTAGTAGAAAGAATCTGCAATGAAAAAGAAACAAAACCACCAAAACTATAGTAACTGTAAAAGCAAAGGCAAAATAGATCATTGTAGCATCTGACAAAGTCTTCTAATACTTGCAATTTTGCGGATGCCAGAAGGCGGAGTTTCAAGCACTTTCTTCTGATCCAAAGTCTGCACACTCAAATGAAGCATGAAAACTTGGTATCTAATGCAAGACAAAAAGAACATTTTAAGGATCCAGAAAAGAAGCAATGAAAAGCCACAGTAACTAAAGGTTTTACCTGTGAGCATTATCAGCAAATCTCTTGTCATCAAAAAGAATGCGGTCCCTCAGGCTCACTATCTCATCATACCCAGGAAGAAATATTAAAATTGCTCCTAAAAAAGGAAGTGGATTTGCAAAGTTAAACAGAAAATTAAAATACATGTCAGTGTCATGTAGACTAGCACTCAGAAGATTTTAACTTTTGGGGATTTCTGAAAAAAGAGCATGATTCATCAGAAGCTGAATCTACAACAATTGGGTAGGTATTTACCTACCTGCATCACAACTATGACAGATGCTGTGAAGTAAGTGCATTATCAGATCTAGATCCACTTTTTCATCATCAAAACTGTGATGATAAGCTGTCAGTAGTTCTCTGTCCTCTGCACTAAGGTCACTACCACTTTTCTGGACGAGGGAACTTTCATCCAGATTTCCAAATCCAAATGAAGCACTGTAATAGAAAAATACAGCAGTCAAGGCTGCCCCCTTCAGCTTTGCATTCAGCCATCAACTCAAACTTAGATCAAGACCAACATGACTATTGGTCTTGAATTCTAATTTTTAAGTGTATCAGAAGAGAATCACCATATTATTCCTGTTCACGGATTTAAATGTTAACCCAACAAAGGATGCCACTTCATTTTTTAGCGTTAACTTTAGTTTTCTTAAACTTCATTGAAACACAACAAACATTGAAAGACATAAGCAAATTAAAGTATAAAGATAGTTCTCCTTTATCTGTTCAATGAAAAATATTTAAGAGATACATATTCTCCAAAAATTTCCCACTAGCAGAAACTAAACTAAGAGAAATTATAATAAATATGATATTTACAAAACACTACCTCAACTCTGACAACTGTAAGTTAATCAAAAAATCATTCTTGAATGTCCTAGTGTACACATAATTTCTGTAAAGTTTCTTTAATATGTCTATTTTGTATAAAAAATATACAGATAAAAACACATGACAGGTTTGTTTCCAAAGTAAGCATGTGAAAATAAAATGGTACATAGTATAGAATCAGCAAGTTTTGCAAACATAAACAATATGATACTGAGTACAAACTTTTTTGTTGTTTGTTTTTGAAATACTCCTATTCTCAAAAAAAAGGTATTGCTATTTAGTCCAGATTTTACAGTATGCAAAGCTAAAACCTGTTCTGATTAAAAGAGCACAAACCTCAAATTTCCCTTCACTATGCTATACAAGTCTTTCTGCAAAGCAGTTACAGCTTACCTGTAGGATTCCAACAGATCAACAACCTCTGTCTGTCCAAAGCGCCTAGCCCAGTCTACAGCCATCCTGAAAGAGTTGCACAAGTATTTTTATTAGATTTTTCACTTCAAAAGATGAATATGAATAGCACATCAGGCAGGAGACAATTGACACCAGACTTTTGTATCCATTTCTGTATTGTTATCAGTACTGTTATTGCTGGATCTGCAACTTCCCATTTGAACATGCTTTAAGAGGAGTTAACAGCTATCTGATTTTTAGATGACTGCAGTTATTTACTACAAAAGAATATCAGTTTTACACAGGAGTAACTGCAAACATGCACAAGGAAATGAGGAGGGAGAATGTGTTATTCCTTTAAAAAGCCCACAACAACATGCAGAGATCAGACCTGCCTGTTTGCAGTACCCTTTAAGTCACCTCAAAAAGTCACACCCCAGGCATTTTTCATCAACATGTGGGAAAACACTGGGCTATTTCATGTCTTTCAGAAGCTGTCCTCCTCACAATGCAGTTCATTGTTTTACCTTTAAATTGCATTCCTTCCCAAGTTTTTCAAGTGTTAGTACCAAATATCAGACCCCTGGAACCCTAATTCTTATCCTTCCATACTACAATTTTTTACTCTACCTCCCTGTTTATATGAAGACATACTTCATGACCACAAAACTTGAGTTTTTACAGATTCACAAATATTTTTACATGCTACAACATACATAGAAACATAACACAAAGATCTTCTGACATTGGTAACTCCATGAAAATAAAAATTACCAAACATTTTCGTCCAATTCAGTAGATTACAGTTGTTCTGCTAACCAGTGTCTTAAATAAGACCTATTGAAACAAAGTTTATACCCATAATCAAGACCATGTAATTAAGAATTCAATTTAGAATTTACAGAAAACAATGTGATTAACAGGAGTTAGAAACTGTTTAGGCTGTCAAAATCTGTATTTCTTACAGCAGTGTGATAAGTTAGCAAGTTAACTTAGATGTTATAGAATATTCTTTCTCTCTCCTATATCGACAAATAAATCTATCTTTTGGTTTCTCTGTTTTTACCAGCCATTGGATGATTTGCAGTGGATACTTGCTCCCATACTGATCAGCTGTTCTACTTGACTCAAAAAGCCTCTCCCTGAAGAAATCATCAGAGCAGTCGCACCAGTTTCACTGTGCCTATAATCAACTGAGAAGTTAAAAAACAAAAATCAGCAAACCCAATAGAAATGTTATTTCTTCATCTAAATATAGTACAAATATTGCTTTCAAATTCCAGTTCAAGGAGAATTTTTTTCCTCACTTTATAGCTGCAGTCAGTTCATGTGAATTCCACACTGTTTTAGAAACACACTTCTGTCAATACTTCAAAACAACAATTAATTATAGAACTCATTAATTCTGCTAGCCCTATCCATTTTTTCAGTAGGCATCAGAATGCAAAGGTAACAACACTTGAAACTGGAGATAAAAGTAGCCATAAAAATTTAAGTACATTTGAGGTTGCTTTTTCTTATGTAATAACCCAAGAAACTTACCACTGACATTTTCAGTTAAAATAAGATTTAACACCTGAGCAAACGAATCAATATCTTTATGCAACCAGATGTCAGAAAGACAGGAATCCATTTCTTTTACTATCCACGGTTCAAGGCAATTCACATCTTTTTCAGTCTGAAGATAAAAAACAATATTGAAAGATTAATCTCTTCCAAGAGTTGTCTTTATTCTCATACTCTACCTACAAAGAATTTGACTGCTTAGTTTTCCCAGCAGCAACCAGAAATCCAGCACTCAGGTATCAGTTAATGCATTGATTTTGTCATATGCAAGTACTCACACAATGGCAGTCGAACCATTTCATCTGAAGAAAAGTTGTGTACAACCACCATAACTGAAAAGCACACTTCAGCTAGAGCAGCTCAACCTAATAAATTAATCTTTAAAATACATTAATATCCTGAAAGACTCTACGGAACTATCTTTAGAAAACATTTTTTGGAAAAGATTTTAAATGGCTAGTAATACAACACAAATATAAGCGTCTCTTCCAACAAAAGAAAAAACTTACCAGTTGATTAAATGCTGTGTCACCACCATCATCCAACCACTTGTACTCTTCATTTGCCCTTGGAACTGATTTTTGCCTCCGAGATGCCAGTTTGTTAGTGTTTTCTTGCGCCGAACACCACTCAGCAAGAGTGTTCTTCTGTTTCTCTTCTAGAATGCAAAGTATACCCCAAGGAAGTTTTAGAGCCATCTTTATTATCCATTGTTTTCTACTAAAAAATAATAGTTATAGCAGGCCGAAGTTTTACCTATTTAACTTCTTTTATTTAATCTAGAATGCTACTACCAGGCCAATATTAATGACATGTTTAAGGGTACCCAAAGTGCACCACTGCAAACAAGAGCTATAAGAACAAGGTAAAACCCACCATTTTGGTGTTTAGGCCCCCAAGCCTCCATATTCCAAACTACTGCATTCAAAGGAGCGTCCTAAGTAATTACCTTCTACACAATCTCAGCCCAGATCTTTTTCCAGAATGCTGAAGACAAGTGATACAGGCCCTGCACGTAACAACTTATTTTTGTATACAAGTGGAAAAAAGCATAGAAAACGCCAGTGTCTTAACTGAACTTTTCTGTCCCCAGTGATCAGAGCTGAGCACTGTGATAAATATCGAGTTAGGATTATGTTATAGCTTTGGGGTTTGCATTTTTTTTTTCATTTTTTCTTTAAACAATCACTGGGATTGTTACTTTCAGTTGCCAGGAAAACTTCTGAAGTAGTATCTACTTATCAACTGAAAACCAATTATGTTTAGCTCGAGTGTTAACACTTATAAAAAATACATCCATGCCTGAAGAAAGCAGTGAAAAATGTTACTAAATGGAACAACTTGTACATTTTGTGCAAGATGTACAAAATCCTGCCTGCTTTAATAGTTGCACTTTAATTTGCACCCAAAGGTACAAAGCACCCTATGCTTCTTTAGTATTCATGTGAGCAGAGCCCCCAGTTATATGTACTTCTACACCATAATAATTAGAAAAAATATTACATTTCTCAACTAAAAGCAAAAAGAATGCAACCACTGAATCAAAGTGATTTTTTTTCTTTAATTGCATAAACTATTTCAATAATGTAAATACTGAGAGCTTAAAGATACTTGCTGTCATCTAATCACACCTCATTTAATCTCCTGACTTTGGAATTTTAACAGAAAATAATCCTCTTAATTGTTTCTTCAATCAATCAATGATTCTCATTGCCAGCCCTTACAATTAAGAAGTCTACCAACCTTGCTGCTTTTCTTTTTTGTACTTTACCATCTCTTTGTTTGTATACCCAGTACTTCGTAAAATATCCTCCAAAAACATCTCTTTAACTTCAAAAGGTCTCCCTTGGACTAAAAGTATAAAAAATCCATGAAGGATTATATATTCACTAGCTTCACTTACAGCATTTTTAAAAAATTATCTTCACTGGCGTTTATTTTTCTCAAAATTATACAAAACAAAACATTTCCAAAGTAAAATGCCACCAATGTTTCTCATCAACATCTTCAATTTTATCACGTGTTACAGCAAGAGATGTTTGTAAGATTGACAGTTATTAACTATAAATTTTTTTAAATGAGAAAAAGAAAACAGTCATTTTTGTTTAGGGTTACAAACAAGAATTCACCATGGAAGCCTGCCACCTGGATTAAAAATGTAATTAATTAATAAGCAATTAATACAGCTTTGTGCAAGGTTCCACAAGGAAACAGTACGTCTTTGTATTGAACTATTTTCTTTTCATGAGAAGTATGCGAGGAGATAGACTTATCTCCGTGGCCTCAACTAATTCAGCAAAGCTGAGCTTTCTTAACTGAATACTTCTTGACAGATGAGACATCCCAGTGGTCTTTACCTTCTAATAATTTATCCTGATTTCTTTTTCAACATGACTCTTTTCTAGACCTTAACTGTGGACATTAAAGGATGCTTTTTGCATGAAGAACTAAAATCGTTACATTTTGATTTCTTGTCCCTTAAGCTGACTTTAGATCACTCTGGATTTTCCTTCAGAAAGAACAATCCACAATTTACATACTTTTAGAAGCAATCACAGAGGAAGTCCTCCAACACTGATCACAAACTCTGTGTACTACAGCAATCCACAACTATATAACCACAAAATGTTGGTTTCTGTGGTCAGGATTTTGTCAGCCACATTGCTGAAGGAGAACCAAACCTTTTTCATTACCTTAATAGACAAAACCACTTTTTTTAATCCTTAAATACTCAAAAAAAAAAAAGGAAAGAAATGTCTTTTCAATTGCTATTGGCCTGTTACATAATCAGCATAAGCACTACAGTAAACTGGAGAGATTGCCATCAGAATTTCCAACACAAATATACTGATCTGAAAGAACAGGAAGCTGCAAAAAGAGGAAACTGGAAAGCCACACAACAATCACAACTGAGGCTCTCCCTTGCAAAAAAAAATTCAGAGAACATGAAAACATGTATAATTTCCAGATTCCTCTCTCCAACAAGTTGCAAGCCTTATTTTACTAGGCAGAAATTCAAAACTGGGAACTAGAAATAAACACTTCTATCAGCAAAAAAAAAAAAAAAGGAAAAAGAGGTTTCCTTCTCACAAACGTTTTCTAAAATAAACCAGTCAGTGATCCCACCCCTTTCCTAAAACTGTTGAGATTTTTTTAAAAAAAGGCTGACATGCAGAGTCGACCTGACTGTCAAATAAAGCATTTATCTTAAAAGCTACTTCTCAAAACACATTAAACTTGGACATAATAGTTGAAAAGCAAGAAGATTGCAAGGTGCCAGAGGAAATTGCCTATGCAGGAAACCTGCAATCCAGGAGGGTGGGGAAAAAAACCCAAAACCCACAAAAACCCCCCATCTCCCACACATCTATATTTTGCCTCTACTAAAGATCAGTCAAATGCAATTAAAACAGCAATAGTGGTAACTTTTCTTTGCATTTGAATGTAATCTTCCTGCAGGAAGCTACGTCTGAACATAAACTAAGAGAAACCAGATGCCTTTACTGAATATTTACCTGGATTAATGGCTACTAATTTCCTTTAAATCAAAGAATCATGTGATTCAAGCATGAAAGCCAATCTGCCTAGGCCTGTTATTTCTGAACTGAAGAGGTATAGTTATCTGTGTTTTATCCAGTAACCAGTAACAACCTTCATGAGGCCTGAAGAATTACAATCTACTGGAATGTATTAATATATATCACACTCATGTAGCTCCTAAGTCCTGTATCAGCATGAAGACAGCACTTCAATAACCTCTTCCTACTTCTTCTATTAATAGTGGAGGGGCCAGGACATACCTGCATTTACAGAACTCCCAGTGATTAAAACACTTCACTCTGAATTAGGTGCAAATAGTTAAGAAACAAGAAACCTGAATACACAACGAACAAGGATTCCTGTAACTCTCAGTGTATTCATCATGTGCCTTACTCAGAATACTTTGCTACAGTTTAGTAAGATATGTGTGTCTCAGGGCAGGTATACTCAGATTTAAGAGTTAAGATAAATACTTACTGTGTATTACTGGGCAGCTTCCAAAATACCTAATAAAGAGATTTGCATCTAGAGCAGCACTAGAAATAATTAGTTTTAAATTATTCTGGTTTTGCAGCACATCTCTCAGTTTTATTAGCAAGAAGTCGCTGAACCTATCCCTCTCATGTACTTCATCCTATAACAAAAGGAAAAAAAAAAGGGATAAACATCACAGATTCAAAATCACAACTTCTGATAAACACAAACTTTCTAAAAAAAAAAAATATAAGATTTGGTGGCACATTACAGAGGCCTTAAAATGTGTAAGTCTAGTTTAAGTAATAGGGGTTTTTTTAAAACTATCCATAATCAAAAAAATACTTCAAAATTTTTTATCAGAGCCGAGTGCACTGCAATGCTGAAGCTGTACACACCTTAACTTCAGAGGCCAAAGTGAATATCTGAAACCTCACTAATTTTGTACTTGAAGCCCAATTTCAAGAAAATGCCACAAACCACAAATCCTACAAATCTTATTTTAATAAATTCTCACTTCACCACTGATGAGCATTTAAAGAAATATATGACACCACATAATCAGAAAAAAAGACAGACTGCTTAGACAAGTCATACACAAAGCCTGTAAATTAAGGCACATAACTGATTAATCATCTTCGTCATTCTTCTGTTTTGTTTTGTATTATGAATGAATGAATGAAACAAAGACTCAAATACAAAGTTTGTAGGCCGACATCAAAAATTTATAGATCATTCTCACGGTTTTTAAACTTTGATAAACAGGTAGGCACCTAAAATTCCTTTGATTTCTTTTAATCTTCAGTACTTAAATCTTGCCATAAACATTCTAGTTCCCCTTACTTATTAAATTCCACAATAGGAATATTAACATAATCATAAATGAACACACCTGAATAATTTGCTAGCAATTAGACTCCACACTGTCCGGAAAACTCTGAGCAAACAAATGGACTAAAAACCTGCTAAAACACTGCTAAATGTTTTATTTGCTAAAACAAATACATGATAACAGAAATTCTGACATGATCACATTGAACTACATTAATGTAAGCCTCCGTGCGGTTTTTCTGCTGACAGGGTAAGTTCAGAAAAATTTACACTTCTGTCATCCTCAACTCCTCCTGATTCCACAATTAATTATTGGCAAAAAAATAAAATATTTTTACAAGAAAAAACTCAAACACACAGAAAAGCACAAAAATCCACAAAACATGCATGCTACTCTAAGGACTCAGAAAGTCTTTAAAGTTGATTTAGCTTCTACTTAAAAAATACCTAAAATGCTCAGCAAATTTAAATAAAACAAATGAGAACCTCATTTTCCTAAGCAATACATATTGTTCCACCCCACATGAAAGACCACAGGATGCTCACCACGATAACATGTGTCACGGTGGAGAGGGTGCTGTCTCCTGCCATCAGCGTGCGAAGGAGCATGTCATTAGTGCAGAATGTTACCAGTGTCTTGGGAGAAACCCTATGGAAAGGATTACAGAGACAACTCAGGGGGTTTGCACCATTTAAAGGCTGCTAGCTTTCCATGGCTCAAAAATTAAAGCAGCTGCTGACCAGAAGAGGAATTACAGTTCTCTCCCCAAAAGACTCATGCACAACACTTGTTTTTAAACTATGTCTTTTCCCAGACACTTCGTAACAATTCTTTGTGCTTACGCTCCAAAACTTTGGACAACAGATTAATTGAAAAAATAAGATTCAAATTTTAATAAATAAGGAAGTTAAGAGAACCATGAGAAACTCTGCATGTTATTCAATTTACTAGAAAATTCCATGTGGAAAAACAGGTTCCAATTCCTCAGCATATGCTTGGATATAGCCTTTGCATTTGTCTACACGTAGTGGGATGAACCTGGCTGGATGCCAGGTGCCTACCCAAGCCACTCTATCTGTCCCCTCCATGGGCAGGGGAGAGGAAACAAAACAAAAGACTCACAGGGTCAAGAGAAGGACAAGGAGAGACGTGGTCTCTTCCATGGGTGATAGTCCTCCATGAGCTTCTCCAATGAGTCCTTCCCATGGGCTGCAGTTCTTCATGAACTGCTGCAGCACAGGTCGCTTTCCACAGGGGGCAGTGCTTCAGGAATGGCCGGCTCCAGCGTGGGACCCCGACAGGGTTGAAATCCTGACAGCAAACCTGCTTCTGTGTGGACTCCTTCCCTGGGGCCACAGGTTCTGCCTGGAGCCTGTTTCAGCACAGACTTCCCAGAGGATCACAGCCTCCTTCAAGCATCCACCTGCTCCAACACAGAATCCTGCACAGGGGTATCCCTGGTGCACCATGGACTGCATGGGCTGCAGGGGAACAGCTAGCTGCCTCACCATGGGCTGCTCTGGCACCTAGAGCACCTCCTCCCCTCCTGCACCGACCTTCCTTCCTGTCTGCAGAGCTGCTTCTTTCACATGCTCTCACTGCTCTTCTTGAACTGCTGCCTCTGTTGTGCAGGTTTTCCTCCCCCATTTTCTATTGTCCCAGAGGCACTACCCCCATCACAGATGGGTCCAGCCTCGGCCAGAGGCAGGTCTGTCTTGCTGGCACTGGCTCTACCAGACATGGGAGAGGCTTCTGGCACCTTCTCAAAGAAGCCTTCCCACAGATCCCAATGCCTTGCCTTGAAGACACAATACATTACAGCTGACAAATCACAGAGTAATCAGCTGATCCTCTGGTTTTTTAGGAGGTCAAAATACTGAAATGTTACTATTCTACACCTGGGGCAGAGTTAGCTGTCCCAGTAAAACCAGCAATTGTCACTACTTCCTCTGGTACTGCCATCCTAAAGGAGCTGAAAAGTTCCTTTGTACTGTACTCTACAGCTCTTCTCTGGAAGACAGTTAAGAAAACTTTAAAAATTAGACTTCTGTGTTACTATAAACACCTCTAAACAACTCCACTCCAGATCTTTTTTGCCTGCAGCTCAAAATATTGTCATCTCCCCCTTTTAGCATTTCTCTGGAGTAAATGTATTGATTCTTCTCAAGCTGGATTTTCTGCACTGCTTCCAGTAATTCCTCCATTTTGATCTGACTTTGCTCTTCTTCTGCCAGCATAGTACTTCCATATATTAATCATCCAGTTTATTTGTGATACATCTTCACTAGCTCTTCTAATCCCTTAACAGCCTTATGAGCTTTCATACACACATTTGAATTCTTATTGTGGCTTTGTTGTTCAAGCACATTCATTTTCATCAGCTATGTGTTATCTTTGTTCCCTCAAGCAACACAACCTTCTGCCATCTTCTGGTCACTCATTTTCCAACCGCACTGGCTACACAGTGCAAAGATGTAAAAACCCCACACAATCCATTCATGCTCTGCTTTACAGACAAATTCATCAAATGATATTGAAATCTCTACTTTTACATCACTTCATGTTTTAAACACAAAAGCTGAAGCAGAGTAAATCTAGCCCAAACTAGACTGGTAAATAATCCTCAGCTTCATCAGTCACTTTCCAATTTTGTTGTTTTCCTTTTTATGACCCCTATCAACCCACACTACATAACATTTGTTACAGCATGCTAGTCTTCACACCTACCTTCAAAGCTTGCAGAACTTTTGGATCCACACATGTTAAGAGTAGAGAGGGAAAAAAAAGAAGAAGGTGTAGACTTGATCTGAGAATCAGACAAGGATTTACATGCACACACTCCGCAGAAGAAATCATTAGAAAGCACTTGAAATTCAGTTCTATAAGACAACCTACCACATGAAACTGCAAAACACTGGAAGAAAGCCATCCTTTTCACTCTTAAGTATTCCTTACCTGCAATAACATATCCCGCCTATAATTTATGGGGTTGCACCGCAAGCATACTGCAGTTTAAATGTACACAAGATTAACAACACCAACACAAGATCAACTGACACTTAGAAATACCATTAGTACCTGCTTTCTAACCGGATCTGGTAACCAATTGTCTGGCCAATTTTCTCTCTTCTTTCTGCTGCCACTCTTTCAGCCACAGCAACAGCTGCTAAACGTCTCGGCTGAGTACAAAACACACGACAGGGAGTTCCATTCTTGTAGCAGTCATCAAGGATAAATTGAGGGATCTGTGAAGAAGTGGTTCAAATTTACTTTTTGAAAAAGTCACAGCTTTGTTAGCAAATGGAAACAATTTAACTGCATCTCAGTATTACACATTGCAAAAGACTTATTAGGATTATTACTGCAAATATACCTGAATCAGCAGAAAATAAATTTCTAAGTATAACCTATTTAGGTTTTTTGAAAAGAAAAAACTTGCAGTGTCTCTCTCCTGCTTCAGAGAAATCTAGAAAAAAAAGCCCTGTAGATAATCTCTCATTTTAACACAAAGAATATATTACTCTGGGTACTAAGAACAGAACCAGCCTTAGAAGAAAAAGGGCTATACAAACATTGCAGCTACTTTCCCTTCAATATTTAGCATTATTTTAATGAAAAAATTGTATCTACCAGAAAATTGTGAGGAACCATTTATGCTTTTAGTATCTGTCTGCTGGCTTAGTGTTTCAAAAACAAGAAAGTGAATTGGAACACAAGATATTAAATTGGAAATCCGGAAATACCGGAAAAGAAAAGCCTTAAAATAGCATAAAAATAGCCCTTATCACAAATGTTACACAATTGGCATTAGTTTAATGTAAATACTGTTATCTTTTTTATTTCATTGAAGAAACATACTTGAGTAGTTTTTCCTGATCCAGTCTCTCCTACAATCAAAACAACTTTATGGTCCTTTATTATTTTAACAATTTCTTCCTGTTTTTCAAAAACTGGTAGCGATTGCCTGAAGGAATCAAACTCTGATTCCCCTCTTTTCACTGGGACCTGGGGGATACCATCATTAAGCCGACCACTTGTCTTGTTTACTTCTTTGTTTTCTGTGAAGAAAAATTAAAAATTTATTTATACTGATACAGAGGAAGGTCACTAAATCACTGCTCAAAAATTGTACTTAAAAATTCATGTTGCTGACTTTTTATGCATCCCTGTGGGTAAAGTGACAAACCCATCACACATTTAGAAGTCATACTTATAGCAACATGTCCTCCTGCGGTGCTTGAAATAGATATTTTTCAAAACAGTCATTATTTTCACATGTATTTTGAACAAAACCAGACTCTTCCAGAGCATTGCTCCAAGTCAAAAAAGCCTACAAAGAGCAAAAGGAGAAAGAGAAACTAAACCAGAGAAGAACAGCCTGGTGTGTTTTGGTGGCCTTTGTATCTGTGCCCACAATTCACAATTGCAGTTCTCCCTAGAAATACACATGTACGGAGTTAAAACTTTAAGCTATTCCACACATTTGCCTGAAATCATACTAATGCAAGCATGCTGTATCAAGAGTCCTGGACCCCACACAGCAGTGAGATGTGTTAGAAAGCAGTGCATAAACAGCCAAAAAACGTGCACATCTTCTGAGGGAGCTACTTCAAATTCACCATAGCAAGTGCTACTCTAATTCCTTGATAATTATTTTCCAGAAGAATGAAAAGCTTGCTGTAAAGTCAGTTATACATATTTAATGTGATTAACAGATTCATATACTAAATTACAAGCTCTGTTGTACCAAGACAAACACAGAGATCAGGAGAACTAAAAATATATCCTTGAGAAGCAGAGAAAGCCAAATATTAGACTTATCCCTTACATTCCCAAGACATTGCATTTCAGCACTTTTATTATAGCTTCCCTCTGTCCATTAAACAGTATTATTAAACAAGTGAAACAATTGCAAAAAAATAGCAAAGGAAGCACTTAAAGAACAGACACCATGTATCAGAACCAAGTAATTAAACAAGGCATATTGGTACAAGTATTTTCTGTTCACTACACCCATCTCTGCACACAGAAACACAGTAACTTTTCCACTTGTAGCTGCAAAAGCAATAACCTAGATGAAAGCTTGGCTTTTAAAAAAAACCCACAACATTTTATTAGACGTTTGTCTTTCAGTGAACTCTTGCATGTTGTAGAAATCAAGAAGTCTGGATAGTAGTCTCTTAAGGACCAAATCCATCTTGTACAGATGAAGAAAAAAAAACCTGAACTTCTTGATTTATCAAGGACATTAATTTCTATAAGCAGAATAGACAACCTCATTTTCTCGTAAGGGTGTTCTTATGGCATTATGGTAACACCGACTCTTCAATTCCACCTCATAGCACTTGTATGAAGCCACACTTCACAAACATGCTTCCAAAAGATTTGGCTGGAACTGGCTCCAAGATTCTAAATTAACTCAGCAAAAGGTAGACATCATAATGTGCATGATATGACTGCCCAAGTTCCTCACAACAGCAGTTATAAAAGACCTTAAAAGTAAGGAAAATTCATGTGTTTGTTTAAAGATGTCTGTTAGGACACTAGAAGGGACAGAACAGAAGGAGGTCTGTTTTGTGCTTGAGTTGCAGGTGGTTTTTTCAAGTGGTGTTGATGGACAAGTTGAAATCAGAAGACACGCTGAACATACCAGATTCAACTGCACAGGCATTTCCTCGCTCTGTCCTTGGCAGGAGCTCTGTGCGTTCCTTATTCGTGACAGGAAAGCTCTGAATTAGACTCCGAACGGCGTGTTTCGTACGGAGAGCCAAGTCACAAGTCATAACTGCATGTGCCTCTGATACATCCTTCTTCCTTACAGTCAGGTATCGATTGGCTCCTTTTCTGTGAGGGGGGGAAAGAAAACCTATTGTAGGAATAAGGAACCTACTCTAGGTTAACTTTTATCTGTCTAAGGTATACCTTATATCTAAGGTATGAGACTCTATGCAAAACCTTTCAAAAAAAAAATCAGAGATCACAGTGAGAAGCTTTTTTAATGTAGCCATTAAATCCATGAAGTGTAAAAGCAAGCTGTCCCAAAACACATCACAAGTTTTTCCAAGCATGCATACAGTAATGAACAAAAATACTTATTTCTATGTCTAATTTTACACTTTTTTCTCTAATACTATTCCTTGCAAGACAGTAGGGTATGTTGAAAACATTAATCAGTTTATCATTAGTCATGAAATTCCATTCATCTGCACCAAAAAACCAAAAATTGTACCCCAACTCACCCTTTGCTTTTAGATACCAGTCCAAGAGACTGACAGAGCCGGTGAACAAACGCTCTTTCAGTACTAGTGAAACTAGAAGGAAATTCCATCTCTAGAATAATAAAAATGAAAAAACAGTAACAATGCAACAGGCAGTAATCTTGACATATTATCTCGATGTTACAGAACCACAGAATTGTTAGGATTGGAGAGATCACCCAGTACAAACCCTCTGCCAAGGCAGAGTCTCCTGGAGCAGGTGACAGAGGAGCACATCCAGGGTTTGGGATGTCTCCAGAGGGGAAACTCAACCCTCTCCCTGGGTAGCAGTTTCAGTGCTCTGCCACCCTCAATGGAAAACAGTTTTCCCTCATGTTGTGGTGGAACTTCTTGTGTTTTAATTTATGGCCATTGCTCCTTGTCCTGTCACCAAACAGTCTGCATCGCCTCCTGGGACTCATCTTCGAGATACTTATATGCATTAATGAGATCCCCTCTCAGTCTTCTCCAGGCTAAACAGGCCAAACTCCCACACCTCTCCTGATAAGAAATGCTCCAGCCCCTCATCTCATCTCAGTGGTCTCTGCTGGACCCCCTCCAGTAGCTCCCTCTCTCTGCTGAGGAGCCCAGAGCTGGACACAGCACCCCAGCTGTGGCTCACTAACCCCGGGCAGAGGGGCAGGATCCCCTCCCTGACCTGCTGCCAGCGCCCTCCCAACACCCGCAGGCTCCCCCCGGGCCGGGCTGTGCCGCGCACCCGCCTCGTCCCCGCTCCGGAACCGCTCCAGGGCGAGCTGCACCGCCATCTCCACCTCCTCGTCCACGCCGACCTCCCTGAGGGCCTCGGCCCGGGCGCGCACCGCGGCGGCGGCAGCCGAGCCCCCCGCAGCCCCGCCAGGCTGCCGCCGCGGGACCCGCCTGTGTCGCGACATGGCCCCGACACGGCCCCGACACCGACACCGATCGGGGGCCGCAGCTCCTCGGCCCGGGGGGCGACGCTGACGGCGGGGCGGGGCCTGCGTGGGGTCACTCAGAGCCGGAATCGCCCCCGAACGGAAGGAAATCGGCTCTTTTCCCCCCGTTGGGGTGGAAGCCTGCGTACGTACCGAGGTATGTGCATTGCTGTGACCAAAACGTGGCACTGGTACCCTGTCTGGTCATAAACTACGTGATTTAATTGAATGGTATTAAACGTAGGTGTGGCGAGGGCCATCTCGGCCCTGAGCCTCCTCTGTAAAGTGTTACTTGCCTGTGATTTTGGATCGTCTTTTCCTACTGTTCTTTGACTCCACGCTGAGGACATGAGGTAGATACTAAACCCAAACCTCGGGCATGACACAAGGCTCGGTATTGAAGGCTGCTGCTTTGGAAACATCATTAAGTCAGAAGGAGAGTACTTGGAAGAAGAACAAACTACTCCTCAGTTGTGAACTGGAGAATTAAATAAATAGAAAAGAAACATTCACTGTCTGATGTAGCTGGCTGAAAAATAGCTCTTAAGAGACCTCTACTAAAGCGTGTACAAGGCTTAATGCAGCATAATTCTGCACTGAGAGGTCACACTGCAGCAGAACAATTGATCTGTTCTAAAGTTACTTCTAAAATTTTTTCAGTTTTTCAGTTCAGGTGTCTGCCTATGTATCTTCAACCAAAGTACATAATGCTAGTTCCTCATAGCTGTTCCTGTGACATTCAGTACTGCCACCTCAGAGCACATTACAGTTATTATGGAAAATTAAACACTTCAGCTGAATAAGATGAGGATTCCTCTTATCATCCTCGGTATCAACAGTAAAAAATGAGAGTTCATAATTCATTTGAAAGAGTCATCAGAAATCTTTACTTACGACCCCGATCTCTTAATAGTTTCTGCCTCTTAACAGCACTATCTTGTCTTCCTACAGACAAAAACCATGATCCTGAAAAATGATTCCTCAGGCTCAATTCCGCTCTCAGTTTGCAATCCTGTAAATGCAGCAGCGCACAGAGATAACTATCTGCTGGGTTAGGTCTCATCTATATGGCTAGGAGTGGAGTGAAGCCTGAGTGCATCCTGCATAACAAATTCCTTAATACATGTCTTTCTTCTTTCACTGCTTTTTTGACTTTCCAGTGCTATTAGAAGGGTGAAAAAATAGGAGATTGTAGTCACGCATGCACTGCCTGCTGCAGCCCTACTAAAGACAGAATTGCAGTCTGCACTCAGCATATGAAAAAACATGAGCAAGGCATTATGCTTACCCAAGCCCTTAGACACGGAGGTTTTACTCTTCATACATTTTCTCTTAATAAAAATTACTAGCTGTGGATTTTCATATTAGAAATAACAACCTGTAAGTATTTAAAAATTCCATTTTTATGATTGGCCTCAGAAATACCTTCTGGCTAATGTTTATTCAAAACAAATAACCTCTGGAATAAAAATTATTTCCTTCTATTAACATATGTCCAAATGCCCATGCATTTTTTAATAAGAAGAATTAAGAGGCAGCACAGTTTTATGCAAAAACAGATCTGCATGTTTAAATACAATAAAGTATTCTTATTTTACCCTCCCTAGAGGCACTTTCACTGACTTCTTTTCAGTTTGCAGAATATTTTCTTGCCCGTAAACACTCTTACGTTCCACAAAAGATGCCAGTTCTAAGAGAAAAAGAACTGCAAAGGAAGTTGGTGAAACAGTATTATCTATTATGTACTGTGTTGGATTGTGTCAGATTTGACTGCAAAATAGTTAATCTTTCTGGTTTTTGTTTGTTTGGGATTTTTTAAAGATTTTAAGTGTTGTAAGACTTATTAGCTGTTGAAATATGATGCAAGGATCACTGGTGAGCCGATTCTTCAAGATCAAGTTAATGGAAGAACATAAGATTTATTTCTCTTTTCAGTTTCTTGATTAC
>VXAX01005622.1:226811-238079 GCA_013399835.1 Leptocoma aspasia | reverse complement strand
AAAAAAAAAAAAGGAATTCCAGTATGTAGGAGTTTTTTTAAGCAGCATAGTAAATTTGTAACCAGACAGCTGTTGGCTGCTGTGATTATTAATGATCCCATCAAGTAAGTTATGTATTTACACACATTTAGAGAAGTAAGACTAATGTCAAATTATGTTGAGAGATATTTGTTTAATAAATTAACTGCAGTGGAAATGGGCATCTCTTTATTGTGCTTTATTGCACACTACTGTATACACTGATAGTTCCCCAGATCTTTGGCTGCTGTGTGGGCTCTATGCAGGTGATTGCCTCCACCCAATTTCTGTAACCTCTCCTGTCATCTACTGACACATCATTTATTATTTATGTGTCTTTTCCACTTCCCTTACTCACTTCACTTTTTATTTCTTTTTGAGACACCAAGAAAAAAGCCTTTCAATCAGTTCTGTCCTTGTAAAACAACCTCTCTCAGGTCCTCACTTGCCACAGTCCAGAGCTTGGGCTGTTGAACTTCCAGGGGAAAACTGCAACCCTTCAGTGGAGCTCAAGGCATCCAGAGAGTTCAGCAATGAATCCAAAATGAAGGCTGGGAAGAGCATGATTCCCAACAGGGTCAGATATGCCCCAGTTCTTCCCACAGCTTTCTCCACTACTCCTCACTCCTAAAGTGAGAAACTCTAGGGTGAGCAAATGACGGAGGACAGGAGGGAGAGTGGAACAATCCTCTGCTGACAGATCTTCCTGTGTCTAGAACATGTTATAAAGGCAGCATGAAAACTGCAGGGATCCCATGTCTTGTGAGCTTAGGAGTAGACTGAAGGCAGAAGGATTTCATACCTGTGATTCATGTGCTTGTGTCTTTGCTGAAACTGGAACTGAGTGCAATTGATGTGCTCCCTATGGAGATTTATTTATCCAGAATGTAATTTGCTGTTAGAATACTCTTTCGCTGAAATATTTTGACTAAAATAATACCTATGTTACAGAAATTTTCTGGAGCACAGAACACGTTTAACTGTCACAGTCATCAGAAGCCTGCAGAAAAAAGTAACAGGACCTCATAGTCACAGTCTACAAAAAGAACATTTATTTTTACGTGTCCCTCCACTTTTTTTGACCAAAGTAGTATTTTGTTAACAGAGGTACAGCTTCAAATAACATACTTTGACAAAAAATAGTGGGAATATTCAATATCTTTGTTTACATGTATATACAAGAAATGAGGAAATTCACTTCTAACTTTTTGTATCCAAAATTTGGATCCTTTGAATCCAAAATATAAGATGCAGGAGTAGGAACCTGTTTGAGTAGGAGAGGAGTTTAGGATATCTTTGAAAAAAGGGGCAAACCTGTTCTCATTTCTATTCATCATCATCACAAAAAAAGTACTTTTTAGAACAGTTTTACAAGGTGGTTGAGCATTTATAAAGGTGAAAAAGGAGTAGGAAGCTTCTCAAAAGAGGCATTAATATTCTATCTAAAAATTAATAATCTAAAATATTTTCAATCCTAGATAAAGTATCTCAGTTTTGCAGATCAATCTTGGGAGCACGAGGAGAAAAATAAGAAAAATCGGCCTCACCAAAAAAGAGAAAGATATTTTCTTTTGAATATACTGTTTTAAGGGTTTTCAAACAGCTCTACTTGCTAAGAATTCCACAGTGAAGGCTACACAAGACTTTTATTTCTAGATAGAGCTTGAAATCATAGGTCTGTGATGAGAAGTGGATCTAAACAAAGTAATGTGAAGACAGTAATACAGTGACTTCAGACACAAGATTTTGATGAGAATTTAACTAGCAATTTCCTAGCTAAACCATGGCTCTGTTAGCAGCAGCTGTAGTTTGCTGTACACAACAATGTTTTAAATAACATTAATTTGAACTCACATTATGTGTCTGTTACTTTAAATTTTGTTATGGTGAAGATCAATAAACAAAGATGGCCTTTATCTGAAGCCAACTGAATCACAGGATAATCTCTCCTTTGACACCACCAGGCATTGCTTTTGACCATAGTGTACATCAAAATCTTCAGTCTGAATACCTAAGCAGTGGCAGAATTATAATAGCTAACTCCCCCACCTATCTTACAGCAACATCAAAAATATGCATTTCATAAGTTACATCACAGAAAATAAAGTATGTTTTTAATTTCACTTCCCTAATGAAAAAAAAAAAAAGGTAAGTTTACATAGGAAATAACTCTTACTTAGCCCTTATATTACCTGGGCATGGTTTCTATAGGCTAGGCACAGAATTAGTCCTAAGCATACCCACACTTTAGTAGCTTGGTATACATGTGCAAAGTCATGTTATGTGAGTGCCTGGTGGCCAAGCCAGCTCCACTCTGGTCCCATGTCTCAGCCTGGCCTTTGTTGTCCCCAGGGAGGTGTCTGATACCCTGGGCTGACCTGGCTGCCAGGCCCTGCTGTGCCTTCCCAGGCAGCCCCCACAACCTCTGGCTCCCCAGCCCCTCGAGATTTTGATTGTAATACTGATACAAGAAACCATGGATTGGGATCTGACCTGAGCTGCAGAGGATCCAGGTGATTAGAAATTATAAGTTAAATTGTATTATAAATTCCCTACCGTGCTAGTTACAGATTGTACTATGTTCAGTCTGCTTGTAGAAATTCTGTGCCATTCTAATAATAAATTATCTTCTATATCAATCATAACATCCTGTTAAGAAAACAAAGGTTTAATTGTACATATGGTTTAGTGCCATCCTCACTCTGCCAATATCCCCAAGAGAACCCATCTGTGTTGGGTGACAGTGTCACTCAGATAACAGTGACATGTCTATTAACCGAAAACCTCATGGAGCAACACGGAACTTTTTAGCAAGTGTGTGGAAAGGGCTGTATGTAGTATTTAGGAAATTGAAAGGGATGATATTCTGGGCAGTTGGACTCTGGATGCTGAAAAAGTTCTGCGTTGCACACCCTGGCTACCTTGCTCAAAGGAATATTACTGAATTAAAACCTACTGCTTGCAAATTAAGTTACTGTTTGTTTTATTGGTAGGTTTTGAAAGAGGTTAATTAAAAAAGTCTACGGCTGAATGTTATCTAGAAGGAAGTTTTCCTCTTTTTTTGGTCAGCTGATTTTGGTCATTTGGCAGCTTATAATGCAGTGACTTAAGCTGTTTTCTCCTGCAAAACCATTTATAGTTAAATTTAGAGAGGTTTACAGTGCTTTTCTTTTTCAATTGTTCAACACCTAATTTGAGGTAGACTTGCCTTTCAGAGATCACATGAACCTAAGTGTCCTATTGATTTGGTTAAAAGTCTGAAAAGTCCAGCATCTCCAGAAATCAGGTGTATCCTGCCTATGTTTCAGAGACGTCAGATTTTGGGTATATAAATGTTGGAGACTAAGTGCAGCTAGTAGTGCTACAGCATTGTCATTAATGTTTGCATTGACTGGAATATGCTTATTTGAATTTAGAAATCAGGGCATTATGGAAAATTTATATTGTAGAATATAAATTAATATTGAAAAACTAAAGATTCTTTTAACCTACATAAGAAGACAAACAAATACCCAATGGACTGACAGTTAAAACCCACAGTCTTAAACAGAAAACATACAAACTTTTAAAATATTTATTTTGAAAAATATCAAGCCTATTTTGCTACTCACAGCAGTACAGAACTCTCACTCCTTGCCCTCCTTCCTTGTCCTCTCTTCACAACTTTCTAGGCACCACACACCCCTCGCACCAGGGACACTTCAGGCAGAATTGTACTTTCTGCTGCACAACATAGTTTGTGTTTTAGTTGTGGGGGTTTTGCCATCTGAAATTCACCTTCTTGGCTGCAGGAGTGAACTGCCACATAATTCACAGCAGGCACAGGAATGTGGTGAACTGCAGCTTAGGGTATTGCTTTCCAACTGATGTGATGCATCTTTCTGAAAAATTAGGTGGGCATCACGATATAAGGCAGAAATCTCAGCTGGTTTAACAGTCTTGCATGCCATACCACAGCTAGGGTATCAGCTGTTCCTATCAGCAAGGACAAACTGATTTGTTATCAGGGAAAGTCAGAAACCACCCACCAGGTTTTCTTGGGACTGGTGCAAATGCAAAAATGTTAACTACAGCTGATCCCCAGAAACAGAAAAGATAGCAGGAAAAATTCAATTCAACAAACTCAAAAATTGTTCACAATGAGCAGGGAGAAGATAAGGAACGGGTGCATTTCTGATCCACAAAGAAACCTACTGTGTGAAGCATGCATCTAAGATGAGAACAAAAGACAAAGTGTTATCTAGATTAGAGAACTGGGAGAATAGTTTTAAAAAAGGTGAGAACTGGCCAACTGTGAGGCTTAGAGGTTAGCATCAGGACCGAGAGAGATTGTTCTTGGAGATTCTCATTGCTGTATTTTGGATCCGTTCTTGCTTCATTGATACTGGTGGCCTCATCAGGAAACACTGTTTTAGGACTCTAAAGAATCACAGAATCAAAGAATATCGCAAGATGAAAGGGACGCATACAAATACATCGAGTCCAACTCTCTGTGGTTAAGAATTTTCATTCTTAGTAAGAAAAAGTGCATGGTGTATTTGCAGAATGTCTGCAAGGATTCTTGTGTGTGGTATTGAACAGCTCGTCCATGGGATCTGGCCGAAGAAAATGGTTTTGTGACTTCACATCTCCTCCAGTCCTCGGTGTAAATAAACAGCTGCAGTAATCAGCTGGTATCACACATGAACAGCATCCTGCCTAGGACTAAAAAAGCATGTGCTAAGACTAAGTGTCAGACCACTGTAGGTCAGGAGATGGAACATCTGAAAGGATAGTCGCAATACTCTCTGGTTTCCGTGCCTTGAAAGAGTATGGAAGTGTGTTGGCTCCATACTACAGTGCCGTGGTCATCCAGCAAGAACTAATGTGAGCAACGTGATTTGGAAATCTGCAGAGACCAAGACAATCTCAGATTGAGTGTATGCATGTTTACACTTGCAAGTAGTTTTAGTTATTAAAATGCCAAAGGGACGATTTACTTTGTAATGACTTATGTAATCAAGGTACAATAAATATTAACAATTAGAACTGTTGCTAACAGTTAATGTACTTAAAAGGCACTGTGCAACTTTGCTGGATTTATATATTCATTATATTCATTAATCTCTGTCAGCACCAAGGGAGATCAAGATGTTTTGTGGCATGAACTCGATATCTTCAAAGACTTAATTAATAGGAGAAGGATAATACCTGATACTATGAAAGAAGCACATGTCCTTAATAACAAGGTCTTTTCTTTTCAAGCACAGAAATAGGTTAGGAAAAAAATTAGTTTACCCAAATTAACCATGTGACATGATGGAGTAAGAAACATAATGCATATGTAAACTGAAATGCTATTCTAGACTGTTTCTGAATACCTGTTTCCAGTAGAGATAAAACGGATTGGTGCTGGTGCTGTATCACTTCTTTTCATAGGAACAAGAATAAAAAGCACTGAATAAAACTTAATTAGGGATTGAGAAGGGTGGCAATGATACTAAAGGAAATGAAGAAGCTGTACTATACAGGGACTACTTTGTTTTTTTCATCTGGCCACATGATGACTGCAAAGAAAACTACTTTTCTTTAAATGAAAAGGAGACCAACAGGCAGGGAAGGGTATAGGCCACGAACATGTTCAGGGACTGAAAAACAAATTATTGGCTTCGCGGGTAAAATTTGACCAGTGGAAAGGAACTGGATGAGTCAGGAGGGGCTGGTGCTCTGCATCTCAGAATGTTTTTACCTTACCAGTACCCCATCAAACAGCCTGGAGTGCAAACCTAGGGCTACAGAAAACGCTCGGGTTTGTTGGCTTCCATAGACCGGCCGAAGCCGCAGCCAAAGCAGCACCCCCGGAGCAGGGAGCCGGCCCTGCCCAGCCCAAGAACAAGCGACCCCCGGGCCGGGTTCGGGCAGCCCCGCACTCGGCGGCCCCCGGCAGAGAGGGCAGCTGGCCCCGGGCTGGCGACACCGCCCGCTCGCTCCCGGTGGGTCCCTCCGTGATCCCGGCGCCGGACGATGCCGTGCGCCCGCGGGATCTCCGACCCTCAGCCGCCCTGTCCCCGCTCTGAGCCCCAGCGGGGTCCCGGCCCCGGCTGTCCCTCCGCGGGCGGTGGGTGTGGGGCTGGCACGGCCCCCGCCCCCGCTTTGTGCTGCCGCTCGCACTTTGCAGGCGCGGCGGGACTGGGAATCCCAGGAGCCCGAGGCAGCCTCGCCTCCTCCTCCTTCCCCACCTCCTCCTCCTCCTCCGGAGCGGGGCGCATGATGGCGGCAGCCGCCGTAGCGGAGGTGAACAGCACCGGCAGCAGCAGCACCGATACCTCCAGCACGGGCGAGGAGGAGAGGATGAGGCGCCTCTTCCAGACCTGCGACGGCGATGGGGATGGCTTCATCAGCAGGTAGCGACAGCGGGAGGCGGTTCTTTGCTGGTGCGGAGCCGTCCCGTCCTTCCCCTCGCCGCGCGTTCCCCGGCACTCAACTTGTGGGCGAGTTGGAGCAGTGGTGGGAGCTCCGCGGCTCCCGCCCCGCTGCCGCCAGCACCGGAACCAGGGGCTCCAGCGGGGCCTCGGCACCGAGAGCTTCCCGGGATAGCGGGCGAACGCTGCCCGCAGCACTTCCACGTCCGCCGGAGCTGAAAGGTGACGCCTCCGATCCTGGATTTTATCACCTCGTGCCGTGGGCAGGTGGTTTTTCAAGTAAACACACAAAAAGCCGGTCGTGGGTAATCTAGGAGAAAACCCGTACAATTCTCCCGGATCCTATGATTTTGTTTAGTCAGTACGGTTTAATCAGTATTCTTGTTACACAGTTTTGTTTAAATTCCTCTGCTGGTCCTCAGAGAATTTGAGGAGTGTCACCCAGGCTGAAGGATTGTGGTGGGGAAGGGTGAGCTTGTACATTTTCAGTAGATACTTGGAAATAAGCCATAGTGGAATGTTTATGTGTCTGGAAGCACTCGCAGTGTGTTTTGGTCAGGAGTTGGTTTTGTGGCAATGGTATTTATGAGCTGTCATGCCATAATTTAAAAAATACTGAATTTCGAAAGGCAGGATTTACCAGAGATCGTGGAAACTTGCATTTTCAAAATGAAACTTATGCTGTTGTTTGCAGCTAGTACGTGCCTCTAGAGAACTGGGACACTGAGGGAATTTCTTAAGTCTGCCGTTTAACCTGTAACCTAACACTATGACCCCAAAGAAAGGCTAAATAAACTTGAATCCCCACTGCCATATCTTTGGAGCCAGAAAGTTGTTGAAAATCTGTAACAGCTGGCAGTCACTTTAAAAATAAAGTTCAAGGGTTGTGATATTTCTTATCTAAACAGCTTCCTGAACACTCTTTTTTCCCCCCTCAGTCTAATGATTATTTTGACAGTTGTGGTTTTGAAATATAAACTTTGAAAATATGTACTTTCCAACCAGTGTGCTCAGACTGCTTCTTTTCCCATTTGTTTATGGTCTGCATGGAATTTATTCTGATGTCTAAAAACTTGTGATGTTCACGTAAAGTGGGCACTGTCTCCCCAGAGCACACTTGCTCTTCTGTACTGTCATGTTTTTCTGCAGTGTAAATTCTCTGTGTATTTATAATTTAAAGACATTACTTGGGAAATACTAATGTTTTAGTGTTTCGTGCAGATGGTTGAGAGATGTTACCATGACCCAAACTACTAATTTCTGATCGACTAATCCACATTCCCTAAGTTTTGTTCTAGATTTATATTCTGTGTTCTTCAAAGTAGGTGTTTCAGAGTGTTGCTTGAACTATGGTGTTGAAAATGCCAGAATGTGTCTGAGTAGGGACTTTGGATTTCATGGCAAAATGGCAGTAAAGCCCAGGGCCTGGGTGTTGCCTGAAAATCCTTCAGGAGATGGTGGGTTCATTGTTGAAGGTTGCTAATACTTTGCTTCAGAAGGGAGTTGTGCCTTCAAGGCAGAACTGGTGTGGCCTTTGTCAGAGAACATGGTGTTATAAATTACTGTCTTCCTTTACATCTGTGTGACAAAGCAGTGAAGGAATAGTTAAGAAATTATCTTTGACGTGACTTTACTTCATTAGGTAGCGTGGGTGATGAGTTGTATAAATGGGACGCCTTTCTTTCTTTCTGTAGTTACTCAATTTTGTTTATACTCTGATGGCAGTGGCAGTGGCTTATGCAGGAGGAGGCTTGTCCGGTTGGATTTGGATGTCTTTATAGTATGTACTACCACAGTATTATAGACAACTCTGTCAGATGTTGGACTCACAGTGTCCCTGTTAGAAGTATAGCAGCTGGGGGTTTGTTGTTGTTTAGAGCCCTAGTGTTTAGGTAATTGAACCATTTTTAATGTAACAAATTAAAATAAAGGCAAAAAAGTGACAGCTGCTTTTACACTAAATTTCATCTTGCCATTTTCTGCATGCCGTTTGTCTTGCTTCTGTGTTCGTTTCTTTATAGGTTGGTTTTTTGTTTTTGTTTTTGGGGTTTTTTTTTGTTTGTTTCATATGGACTAGTTGCTTAGTTTTCCTGTTCTTTCTTGCCCTGCTTCTTCGGACTTCTCTTTGCTCATCCTTGTGGCGAACAATTTTTTTGCCTTTTTTGCAGCCCCAGTGGAGGTTGGAGGCTGACTTCTGCACACCACAATACCTTTCACAGCAGGTCAAACATGGCAATAAATGCCCAGGCATCTGTATAAAGAACTGAAAACACAAAAGCTAGCACTGTAAAATCATCTCCTTCCTTGTGTACTAGAATGAGACTTGGCTGTTACTAGCATGAGCTTCTTTTTAAAAATTAGCTTATTTTCAATGCTATGGGGCTGAAATTTGCTGGTGTGCAGCTGCTACTGAGTTAAATTTTATATTTGAAAATTAGTATCCCTTCTGTTTGCAGGCCTGAAGCTTAGTCAGTCATTTCTTTGCCTAGCACATGCAGCAGTTTGTTTATAAGCTTTCTTTCTTTTCCAGCTCCAGAACTGTTAAGGAAAAGAAGATCTTTATACTTTATACTTGCAGCAAAGGCCGGGATTTTGTGTGTGTGTGTTTATTTAGTTCATATTGCATGGGGAAAAGAGATGTTTGCATTCCTAATGAAATAACATGGTGTCTCAGCTGTGGAAATGCTTTGTCGTGCATCAAACTGTAATAAACCTCTTCAAATAGTAGCAGGGAAGTACAGGCACAGATGGGGAAGAGGAGCATGTCCTGAGATACTGACTAATTTTAAGGCTCTCACGTGAGATATTGATTAATTTTCAGGGTCTAAATAGGATGATATCAAAACAATAGCGCATAATTAAGGATTGGTGGTTGTAATCCAGAAGACACTGAGCTATGGGATATGAAATGCTAAACCAGTGTCTCTGAGCCTTGCATTGACATGTTCATATTGAAATTTTGCAGCATCCAGCTAGAGAAAAGTACTAAGAAAACAATAGAGTTTTTACTTGTTGGCTTGTACTGAAATGGCTTTTGATTCTTTTGGGGTTAATATTTGTTGCTTAACTATTTTAACATCTTGCAAATGTTTGGCATTCTTCTGGTACTTCTACAACAAGAGGTAATTTCACAAAAACCAACTAACCAACCAACCAACCAACCAACCAAAAAGTACCACCCCCTCCAACTCAGTTGCAAAGCAGTCCACAATTAAGGCTGGATTCTGAATGCTTGAGATCAGCTGGATGATCATTGCTGAGAGCAGAAGGTAGCCTTAAACACTATTTACAGCAGAACTTTAGTTTTGCAGCTGTAGCTGTTATTAAGAAAAAGCTGTTAACTGAAAAAAACAGTAATTGCTTTCATTTGTTTTATTTTGTTTGCTTTGAAAAGTTTCAGAATCTGATGTTACCGTTATAAACATTTTCAGTTTCAGAGGGTCAGTGAATTGTTGAGGACATGTGTTTTTTTTTTCTTTTCTTCTTTTTGTTGCTGTCTTCAGATTTAGCCTTGATTGCTGNTGCTGTCTTCAGATGTAGCCTTGAATGCTGGGTTTTTATGGGTGACAGGCTAGATTAATGTCTTCTTCAGAAACTTAATTGCCTTGTAGCTTTATTATATGTGGATTGTATTGAAATTCCATTTAGCACATAATGAATTTCATCTTCACTGCAGAAGTCATTAAATGGGTTTTGGATTACTCTATTGTAACACTACACACGAAGTGTAAAGGTAACTTTGAATACACAGGAAATACTTCTGCTTTAAAAAAATGAAGGTATGAGCTATGGAAATAATGGGTGAAGAAAAAATTAATTTCATTATTAAGCTACAAATGTGCTAGCTTTCCAATTTTAACTTTTAAGCATGGGTAAATAATTTTAGGGTTGTGAAGAAAAATGGTAAAGCTAGTGTTTAGTTCAGCTAGAACTTTTTCTTTATATTAACAGTAATGGAATTAAGTTTTGTAGGTAGAATTTGTTTGAAAATGGTGTTGTCTGTGTACACAATTTTTTTTGCCACTGGTCAATGTCTCAGGAAAGTCTTGGTGAAAGGAGAGTAACATGTTGAAAACCCAGTAAACCTACTAACTTTGTAACGAGCTTATACAGCCTGTTAAAAGGGTATGCTGAATGACTGTGCCTTCCCTTATAGCCCTGCACAGAAGCAGTTAAAAGGAACTAGTTAGATTTGATTTGTTACCTGAGTGGTTTCAGTAATACATGGCTTTGGGAGCTCAAAACCTTGCAAGTACAGGCAGATCCTTTCCTTTTTAGTGGGCTGTCACAGTGGTAGGACATTCGCAGCTTTCCTGCTGAGTGTATTTTGGCACCTCTCCCCCCCACACCGAGTGTTTTGGCATCTAGTGGCCGTGTGCTATTAGAGGAAAAAACCCAGTATTCTCAAGAAGACAAAGTATTAATCTTTTCATTGTCTTTTTAAGGGAGAAGATTTATTCTTCTGTGATCTCTGTTACTCTCCACAGCAGTGGTTACCACTTCATTTAACATTTTTCTAAGTGTTTTATTTTGCTAATATGCTTTAGCTTCCATGCTTAACATTTAAAGGGATACCTACTGAAGCACTTAAGGACCGATAAAATGAAGCAGCAAAATCAGTGTGGGTTGTCTGTGACCAGTTGAGTTACCACTGTTGGTAGAACACATGTTTAATCCATAAGATGACCACTTACGAAGTTCTGCTAACATGTTCAGTCAGGATCTCTGAAAACTTACTTTGGGCATGAGTTAATATTCTGCATGTAGAGGCTTTCTAGTCTCTGTGGGGTATTCTGTGCTGGTTGAAAGCAGTATCAGGAGCAAGCTGTTGTGAGTGCTCAAATGTCAG